>JBBPML010000056.1:0-112179 GCA_038090275.1 Austroboletus novae-zelandiae | reverse complement strand
CTATATCTCAAGTTCAAACATTCCGTCTGGATCGTATGCTCTGGACCGTGGATAGTGTTGGACGAGAGTGTGGGGTCCCTGACCTCCGGACTATCGGTATCCTAAACAGACGTGTCATTGTGTCGCGAAAGCACACCTTGAACATAGCAGAACTAGCTTCTCTTTGGAAACGCACCGTCTTGGAACAGCTAGAGAGACTTGAATTGAACGTAGACGCCATCCGTCCTGAGCCTCCCCTCGATGACTTCGACGAGGCCGTTCAAACACTTGTTTTCGACAACCCGGACATTCATCGCCACAGATCAGGACGACTGATCGACTTGGCTAGCAATGAATCAATCCATCGTCGGTCTCCTAGTCCCATATGGGATAACCTTGCTGATCAGATGCATCCCATCGGTCGGTAAAGTAGTTGACGTATCTTACGCGTCATCTTAGTAGCAAACGGGCACCCGATCGGGGCCTTGGAAAACTTCGTTGATCTTTTGCCTTCGGGCCTCTGTAGGGAGAAGTTAGTACTCGTGTCCTACGGTATGGGACACTCGGGCGCGAAAAGTTGGCAATCACGTACAGATGAACGCGACGCTGCAGGTTGCTGTGCATCAAGCATAACATACACTAGCGGTATGTAGGACTGTGTCATAATTTAATAAACAGACATACTAACCACGGTGTTTTGGGAGCCAAGTGAACCCTTAACAGATTAACCTAACCGTGAGTTCTACATCCTTGTCAGATAGAATAAACTGACGACATTAATATAGCTAAACATATTAAAACAAACCTTAACCACAAACTAAGGTTCAAGTTAATTTAACCTAATAGGCAAACCCCTAACCGGGCATGGTCACGTGACCTAGATCACGGTCTTATCTTATCACGTGTTATCTTATCTTATCTTGATCTAAATATAGCTATACGGAGATAGAAGCATATCATGGGAAGAACTCTCACGGCTTTGTTATCGACCAATCAGAAATTCAAGTACGAATGGTACGATTCCTCTTCCTGTCCAATCACGGCGTTGCACAGGTGAGTCATTTCCGCTTTTAGTTAATGCTGACCGCTACTGTATTAGCTCATCGGCCGATACCTACGGGTATATAAAGACCGGTGAGAACTTATTTCGTTGTTCGATACAACTGGAGAATAGAACTGACGAGTCACTATGTGACGAAATAGGCGATGCGGGCTAATCACCCCATCCTATCTTCTATTTCCACTCGGCACCTACGGCGCCTCGTTCATCATCACCCTGACCAATCAGCGTTGGCACAGGTGAGTCTTTTCCGCTATCTTTGTAATGCTGACCGCTACTGTATTAGCTCATCGGCCGATACCTACGGGTATATAATGGACGGTGAGAACTTATTCGTTGTTCGATACAACTGGAGAAACAGACTGATGAGTCCTTGTGACGAAATAGCTGCTGCGGGCTAATCACCCCAGCTATCTCTGTTTCCAACATCAGCCAAGTGGTTGCAATCAATCCCCCTAACTAACCCATACAAAATACTTATAGAATGAGCTAGACTGGAGCACTGTGGACACTATCTTGATAACGCAGTGCGTTGAGCTATAACTGTCGTTTGCGCCAGACTCTGATTTACAACACTCGAAGCTTTCATCTCGATCATGCTGCAGCGCTGACCTACATCATGGAAAAGGTCGGGTTGGATGTTATTCGCGTCTAATTTCCGTTGACGAGTTGTTTTCAGACCAATTTCAAGGACGGCAAGGGGAAAGTGTACATGACGCACCCAACGAAAGCCGTACATAAATTCATGATGCAAGATTTCACCCGTATGAGGTTTGTCATCCACCTATGCTTGTCCTGCGTCTTGAATCCGAATGTTATTTGTCTAGTTCGATGTCGTCGGACGCTTTGTTCACACCGCTAGAGTTATCCATGTCGCTCTCTTCCATCATCCCGGTTTCAGCACATCAATTAATCACGCCGTGTCCGGGTGTTTCATTCACACCATATCATGCAGGACACGTGTTGGGAGCTTGTATGTACTTGATTGATATTGCGGGCCTTAAAATTCTCTACACTGGTGACTACTCTCGCGAAGAGGATCGACATCTGGTGAAAGCGGAAATTCCTCCAGTTCGACCAGATGTACTTATCGTGGAGAGTACGTATGGCGTGCAAAGTTTGGAAGGAAGAGAGGAAAAAGAACTGCGGTTCACGAGCCTTGTGCACTCTATTATCAGGCGTGGAGGACACGTCCTACTGCCTGCGTTCGCTCTGGGAAGAGCCCAGGAACTATTGCTCATTCTGGACGAATACTGGAAAAAACATCCCGACCTTCAAAACGTTCCGATTTACTATGCATCCAGTCTTGCGAGAAAATGTATGGCGGTTTACCAGACCTATATTCATACGATGAATGCAAACATTCGGTCACGATTCGCTAAACGCGACAATCCTTTTGTTTTCAAGTGCGTATCCTAGTCCCGGTTATTCCGCTGTGATACTCATGTCTTCCCGACTTCCTTCAGACATATATCCAACCTCCCTCAGCCACGAGGGTGGGAGCAGAAAATCGCTGAGGGTCCTCCCTGCGTTGTGCTTGCTAGCCCGGCTTTCCTCCAAACTGGACCTAGTCGTGAGCTATTGGAACTATGGGCTCCGGATCCCAGAAATGGTCTCATCATTACTGGGTATTCCATCGAGGGCACGCTCGCTCGGGTGAGTGATGGTTGGAATAGAACCGACCTCTGTTGCCTTGTTGGTTCATCGTGTATCGTATCGTCGAAATATCACATTTTTCACTTTTACACATCTGAAGAATTTCGATTCGTCGTTGATCTAAAACTATTTAGGATATCATGACGGAACCCGAAGAGATCATGTCCCTCAAAGGACATTCAATACCGCGGAAAATTTCCGTGGATTACATCTCCTTCAGTGCCCATGTTGATTACTCGCAGAATTCCGAGTTCATCGAGCAAGTCAAAGCGCAGCATGTTGTGAGTGATCAGACAACCGGACCATTTGGCTTATTGAAGGCGTTGGGAACATTTAGGTCCTCGTTCATGGAGAACAGACTGCAATGGGCCGTCTGCGTGCTGCCATGACGGCTCGGTACAAGGATCGTGACGAAGACGTCAAAATTCATACCCCACGAAACCTCGAAACACTGGAACTCTCGTTCCGTGGGGAACGAGTCGCGAAAGTGAGTGACAACCACCCGTTTCGCTGAAACACTAGACAACGTATTCGAACTAGGCTATCGGTACACTGGCATCGAAAGCGCCGCAGGAAGGAGATATCGTCTCCGGCCTCCTTGTGTCCAAAGACTATTCCTATACGCTTCTTGACCCTCGTGACCTCCGTGACTTCGCCGGACTCTCAACGACGATCGTGACTCAGAGGCAAAGAATTTTGCTTGGCGTCGGCTGGGATTTGGTACGGTGGCACCTAGAGGGTATGTACGGTAGTGTGGAAGAGGGTCTAGACAAAAATGGGGTTCCTACCATGCGGGTAAGTCTTTTCTGACCCACGCTGCCATTACTCAAACATACTCTCTAGGTCATGGGCGTCGTCGAGGTGAAGCACACAGGTGAACACGAACTAACGCTGGAATGGGATTCTGGGGCAAGCAATGACATGATCGCCGATTCCACGTTGGCTCTGATTACGGGTATTGACAAGAGTCTGGCTTCGGTGAAACGTACGTGCCAATCACATTACTTTTTCTTCACGCATGATTGATCTGCGACGTAGTTACGAACCAATCGTGCTCGCATTCACACCCTCATGCGGACTCTGACTCGGAGTCGTCATATACCCGCATACAACGACTTGCCTGGTTCTTCGAAGCATATTATGGGGAAGTAGAACTGCACATGCCCGAAGAAGCCGACCTGGATGAGCAAGAGAACGAACCGGGGGCGGATGATAGCCACGATCCGGCATTGACGTCCGGGTCGACGATGCAGACGCCCACATCAATCTCATTTCACTGGTGCGCCTTTTTTTTGGCACGACGGACTCATGAGGCTTTAACTAGCTCGCCTCTAGGTCGTGACGAGCTCCAGCGAAGTGTTAAAGAAACGTGTCGAAACCGTGCTGGATATGGCGGTGACGACCATCAGTTCACTCACGGAATCATTCCAGTCTGGCACGTCAGTGTTGCAGGAAGGTGCTATGGTTGGAAAGGAAATGGACCACCAGGATATGGTAGAGGATGTAATGGAGGTTTCCGCCACGCAGGAACCAAAACAACCTGAAGGTAAAATATTGGCAACGTTTGCAGTGGATATGGTCGAGGACTAAAGTCTAATGGTGATATGCATCGCGACGATCGATAGGATGCCTAGGCTCCAAAATACGAATTATTGGTCTTGTACAGACTCAAATTTGTTGAAACTGGACCACAAATTTACGAGAATTATCGTAAATCATGCATTAACGTGTCAGGGAGTGGTGCGTTTCGTCATAGCTAATATTTGCGATCTGGTATCTGGTGGTCTGATGCCAACCAGTCCCGCACGTATCGTACAGGTTCATGGCAATGCAAGAACGGAAGCCAGAGTATCTATATGATCCCGTAAATTTCCCAATCAACACGTTGTTACTATCCGCTCGAATGGTGTACTACGTACCTCGCTCAGAATGGGAGGCCTATGCCTTCCTTCTTGGCATTCCACAAACTCATGCACCCGCAGCGCCGTTCCTTCACGCAAACTATTGGCTGAAAGTAACTTCTTGAGTAGGTAGGTCAGCGTGGAAAACGTAACATTGACTCGTGAGCGACCGCATCCGAAACACCACATGCACCACCCGAGAGCTCATTCGATTGGTTGTTTGTAATCAGGACGATCTGTGACTTTCAAACATGCAAGAGATCTGCTTCGGAGTTCTACATACGAAAATATTACCTCTCCTTAGAACCGTTTGCCCGCCCTATGCTTTGTGGAAGTATACAATTGCTAAGAGATTTCGATGAGAAACTGTTGACGTGTCACCCAAGCAAATACCTGCGCATGGAAGATGAGAGATTGGTGAGACTTGAAAGGACATGCCAGAGAGTTGGTGGAACGAAATAAGTACTCGTACGACATGTACATCCGTATGATCATGGGAAAAAATTGCCACAGAGACAAGCCTCGTAGCATCTCAAAGTTGAGATCATTTCCCGAGGGTCTATGACTGACATTCACCACCTTCTTCAAGTCAAAAATGACAAGCTTCTCCGTGAATACGACACCACCAAGCCTGAGGTCACTGCCTTGCTTGATACGTTACACCACCATGTGCTCCCCCACCTGGTCCTTGAACTTACCCTTCTCGACTCCGACATCGCTTGGCTGTCCGAATGGTTTTCAGACACTAGTAAGCTCTCCTTCTCATCCTACCCATTGTCGACACTTCCTGCCACTTGCAGCATCGACATTCCGGCTCTTAAGGGTGAGTAATCATCTGGTTGTCGTTCGTACTCATTCATGACTTACCCTGGGCCGCGCGTCATGTTCTTCAGCGACACAAATTCACGCGCTCTCTTGCCTTGAAAGACGTTTTCACCATATCAATATGGCGAATACGTGTTCTTCGCCCGGCCCTTCTCCTCCCCATTCCCACTCTATTTCATTGTCTTCCACTGCCGATTGCCGATCCGCTGGGACACCCCGTGGTCTTTCTCAAGCTCGCAGCCCTTCAGTCCTTCCCGTGCTCCATCAAAGACGCCCTTCTACAAGAAGTAGAGTGCCTCCGCCTACATCTCAGATACATTCACGATCACATGTACCCCGGAGCTTTTCCGCTCCAATATCTCGTCATCGTCGATCTCGATGGTATTTCAATTCAGAGTTTTGTAGGTCCAAGCTCATGCGTGTCGCATTTGATTATATATCTATTTAATCCGTTAATAAAGGATCTTGATTTGTGTTCTTGGCTTTTAACCGACGTCATACCGCGATATCCTGGAATGCTTGCGGCGGGTGAGTTGGAGCTAGGCTTTATTTATTCCCGTTATGTACACAAAGTAATCTCCATCTCCCGATCAGTCTTTTTGCTCAACTATTCGTGGATATATTCCAGTGCTTGGTCGGTAGCAAAGTATGTTTCACTCTCCCTTCCTGATGCCGTGCTAGTTTCAGACTGACGCCATTACTTTGTCCAGGCGCATGCTTCCTTCGTCCATCATCGCCCGCATATTTTTTCCATCCAAGGCACAACTTTTGGGCTATTGCTCGGCGGCCACGTTGCCCGCAGGTGGGCTCGTTTTGTTTTCTACTCCTTGTTCTATTTCTGATTGTATTATGCGCAGAATATGGAGGTTCATTGCCGCCCCTCGATCAAATCGGAAATGCACTGCGTCCACCATATTCAGCCCAACATCCCCCGCAACTGCCTCAATTGCCTTCTACCGACCATCACATTTTGAACTCACCCCAGAACGTGGCCGAAAGCCCCGCCTCCGCTAAATTGAACGTTTCCTCATCATTCCATTTGCACCGCTCCCCGTCTACCGTTACTCTTTCCCCCTTTTCTCCCAGAAACCCATTCTTTGGTTACCCGACCACCACATCCGCCTCTAGCCCGTACACAGTGCGACATGTACGGAGGGGACTTCGCGAGCTGCTGTACACGCTCGCAGTGCTATGGTGGCGCCGATGGGGAAGGTGGGTCCGGGTGTGGATATATGTTGGCGTGTGTGGCGTAGTGCTGGTCCTCGTGCAAAAGATGCGGCATACAAGAGCGAGAGTAGGGAACCTGACCGCGAAGGAGATGATGAAGACGATCATGGACTTCAAACGTGCTTGGATAACCACGACATGAAACGACACGAAAGTGGTTGGGGGTGAGGATTCGAACGATCGATATCCCGAACGCGGACGCTATTGTTCAATTCAATTCACCTTGCGCCCCCTAACGTTCGCCGAGACCTTGCCGTCGGGTACCCCGTTCTCGGACCCATTGACTCACTCGTTCTATTAGTCTTGCTCGGGAGCCAAAAACATGCGGCACGTTCCAGAACCCTGCCCACGAGTCGTGCGGGGTCTGACCTCGGCCGCATTTACCCTCTGCTCGGTTTATTTACCGTTATCACATCCCCTTTCTTAAGCAGGCGCTCTTGTTGTACCTCTCTTGCTCCGCGTTTCTACGTGGATTGGGGATTTCACGTGGGGGATGGGGCAGTCGATAAGGTCGACAGCTTTTTTTTGGTTTTGCGCATCTTAACCCACTACGGCCCGCTCAGAATGTTTACTTACATGCTCCCAGCGGTTAAATCTTTGCCCGCATTGGCCTTGTGCATCAATCGTACGGAATGGGTTAGCGTCGTACGGTGGAACACGCGCACGCACAACAGCCCCGCCAACTCTACGCTAACATACGTCCTTTCCCTTTTTCACTTTTGCTGTTACGCGTAAAGACGCCATGCGATGACAAGGGAGATGTATTGACACTGGCAGCCCCCTGGTTGAGCGTCGCCGTGCCGACGTATCACCGTGTCGAACGTCGTACAGAGTCTCGAACACTGTAGACGTAAATGAACGAGAAAGACTGCCGGACGGCGAGCGTACGCCGCTCCCGCGAAAATAATAAACATTTATACGATCGATATGATAAGCAAATAAGAATTTTGATGACTCATCGAGAAGTTGGCCGACGCCACCTGAGTACTGTGAAAAAAAAAGGAAGAAGAAAAGGAAGAAAAGAGCAGCGCAATATCCCCGCAAGCGCGATCGCAACATCTCAACTGACGAGCGCAGCGAACCCGCACCCGACAAGTTGGAAGCTTCATGTATTCGTGGGATCCAGCGGCACCTGTTTCATCCCTCCTACTTTGGAGTCTAGACATTCCTCCGCAGCTCCGATGTGGCCGGAGAAGAGTTTCTTGTGAGTATGCGTGTGCTTGTGTGCCCCATATCAACACGAGCTGCAGCCTATTGAATCCCACCCGTCCCCATAACCGCGGCTGCCTCGGTGTGTATCATGCACGTTACCGCAGTACGTGGAACACGACCGTCGGAGCTCATCGAAGCTGTTTAACCTTGACTTAAAGCTTTGCCCCGCTGGGTTTCTGCCTTTTACTGCGCATTTTGCCGTCCCAGCTCCAGCGCAACGGGAGAAGGTTACGGAGGACTCTGTCAAAACAAAGCAACAGCGCACACGTGGAAGCAAGCAGTGCGTGTCATTGATTAAACGCGCACGAGTTCACGTCGCCGTTCTAGTAAGAATACCTGCCCTGCCCACTCCTTCTGCTCTCTCGGATCATCACCGTTATTCCACGCCTCTTCGTAAGCTCCTTTCACAAATGATCTTCTTACAGTACCAAACGGACCAACTTATTATCCGCTTGACCTCATCCCGTGTAACATGATTGAAAAAAAGAGTGCTCTGACATCCGCAAGCAGGGAAAGAACGTCGCAGGATGACAAGCTGCGGAATGAAGGGTGGGTACCATAGATGCATGATAACACACAACTATAGCGTCCGAAATGTGTTCCAAAGAAAACAGGTGATGATAACGGGGATGATTCATGAAGACGGTGACGATGACAGTATTGACCGAGAGAGGGTAGTCCGCAGCGTACCTGATCGTAGATCCCACCTTGACGGCGGAGGGCGACACGCAGAGCCGAGCCGTACATCTACAAAAAGTATTCAGGGAGCTAATACTCGTGTCAGTACAGTCCAGCGGCAGGGAGGATAAAAAAGCAATTCCTCCTAAAAAAAAACAAACTACAAACCTTGCCGCCGGCGCTCTGCGTTGCTTGATGACTCGGTCCATCCCGCTCGTTCTCCGGCGCAGCTTCAAACACGTTAAAGTACATGCTCCCACCCGGCCCCACTTCGAGGATACTCGCCGAATTGCCACAGCGATAGCAGTAGTTGGGTGCAGACCATACCGTGGATAAGTGCTTGTCGAAAAGGGATGAATAACCCTCCATGCATAGTTGGTGTGCGCGGAGTATGTGTGTCATGTTATTCATCTCGAGAAATTTGTGGACGACGCCAGAACCAAAGGTATATCCAGCACCTCTGTGTAACACATGAACACCGTGATATGGAAGGAACAAGAGGAAAGAGAAGTAGGGCAGTGGAGTGAGTGGAGCTATGCTGACCACGCTTGTCCGTGCTGTGGGAGAAAATACACGAACCTAGGTGATATTGCGAAGTCTTCCTTCTCTGCATCTGGATCTGACCACACAAGATCGGCCATGGGCCCCTCGTGAGGAATTTCTGCCAAGCCAAACCATTTAGCAAGTCATGAGGTGCGGAGCCTCAAACAGGAAGCGACGAAAAGCAGGGCATACCTCGAAATCGATCGACGACCTTGATCTGATCGACTGAATGGATAGAAGGCGAGAGACCTGGAACATAATCCGCCCATCACAACCGCCGCCTAATACCGAAGAGGTGCCTCAATGGCACGTACCACCATGAACACAAAATATCCGGTCATCGATCACGACAGAAAGCGTCAAGAAGTCAAACATGTCTGTAAAGTAGGTCCACACGTGTGACGAGCCGTATTTGCGAACGCATTCGGTGTAGAAACCGTAGGTCTTTGGAAATAGGATGAGGGGAAATAAGGGGGTGAATGAAACACGCACTTGGGTGACCGCTCTGGATTCGTGGTTGCCACGAATAAGTTGCACGCGATCAGGGTATCGTAGCTTGAGGCACGTCAACAGAGAGATGGTCTCTACGCTAAAGAGGCCGCGATCGACATAGTCGCCTGGATGGGCCGGATGGCCATTGGAGTGAGTCATCAGGAGATTATGCGCAGAAAAAGGACGGACCGAGAAAGAGATAATTGGTATGCGGAGCATAACCGCCTATGCGGAATATCTCGATGAGATCATAAAACTGACTTGCAGGGTGGCGGCGTGTCAACGAGGACATGAGGGACGAAAGAGTGCTCACCCGTGGATGTCACCGACGACGGTGACTGGGGCGGAGACATGGACGACGTTGGACTCTCTCATGAGGACCTCTTTTGTTTTTTCGCATATTTCACGGAGGAGGGCTTCGTGCAGGAGCTGTTTACGAAGGAGCTGTTCTATGCACGCGTCGAGGTCGAATGGAGCCATTTTGGTGCTTACGCATGCACTTTCCAAAGGGATGCGGCTGCACGGCTGTTTGCGGTTGTTTTGGACCCTCGTGACTATCGATCTCGCCAAAAAAAATTAAATTAAAAATGAAAACATGTTCTGCTAGTCGTTGCGAGACCCTGCCCGGCGAATCCCTCGCGACGTCGTGATCACCATCGCTCAGGGCTCTGGGCCATATTTGTCGATGCGTATGTCAAATAACATATGACTTTTTTGTTTCCTTTCCGTGTTGCGTTGCACGGTCACCTTGCAAGGTTAGGTTTCCACGACGCGCGTAATACTGGATTTTTTATTTACCAGGGTGCCTTGGCTCCGTCCTCGAGGCAGTCGCGTTGCATGGCTGGTTTGTTCGATCAGACTCTTTGGGAACACACTCCATCTGGCGGAAGAAGCCGCAACCTCGACTGGGCTGACAAAGCATTTGGGGTTCCTTCCCAGCTTTCCCATTCATCACCGGTCACCCGTGTGTATCGGGTACACTTACAAACGTCGTCAGTCAGCGTCCACCATGCATGGTACAGGGACCAGCTGGTCTTCTTGGAAAATGCCGGTCAAGTCAGATGATGTGTGTCTAGGTTTCGGATGTCGGCTTCGGAAGGCCAAACGTCTGCGCACGACATCAACATATGGGTATGCGCGCGTGTTGGGTCCGACGCAGCCCTTGTCGCTCCCGAGATCACGTTCACAGCCGATTTGAGGCCCCCTCCTTCCTAACCCCGTTCGGTTTACTTACGTATGGGCGTATTACGCGCATGTATTCGGGAGATCGAGCTTGCGCGTGCATGCTGCGACCAACGAACAAGATGAACGAACGCGAACGACGGATCGTTTTGCCACCATGCGACGACGACAGGCTATGATCGCGGTGCGGTCGCGGGAACACGTGTGGTAAGGCAAAAACCTGCCGCATACCTCGGTGTAATCCGATGGGGGGCCATACAAGACGGACGAAATGGGCTGAAAGATGTGATCGCAGCGAACTGGCAGCAAGCACTTGCCAATATTAAAGTTAACGGCACGAATCGAGTATCTACGCCGTTTCTGGGATAAAAAGACGCAGCAAGTCGTATACTAAACAGGGTGGGAGGCTAATCTGACAGGATCAGATGAGTCCATGAGTGCCCGAATTTGCTGGTGCATGCATCTGCGGGAAAGCCGCTGAGCCCGTTCGATGTCGACGGGATGTAATGACACCGGGTACACTCAGAGCCGTGAAAGTAATCAAAATTGCTCGGCTGGCAACTTCCCGGCATCCCCTTGGGAGTGCTTGCCCCACGGTGGCGTGGCGATCCTGGACATATTGTGGCTTTGGTGGGAGGATGATCATACGGTTGTCACGACGCCGATGTTCGGTGGCATATTGCGGGGGCGCTGCTAATGAGAGCTAGCAAGCGGGGTGAATTTTGGCGGGGAACTACCCGATAATTGTGTTTCTTCTCTTCTGTGGGCTGTGTGGAGGTGGAATCACATCTGCATATTAGATCTTTCCGCTTAACGTTAGATGAAAGGAGCGTGCTTCAAGTTGAAGGAGATTTTGAAGGGCTCCCATATCAAGATGCCGTATGGATGCATCATACACAGATTTAACGTGCTTGATATATCGTGGTTACGGTACCAGGGACGATCCCTTCTCGATCTCGAAAGTCAAGTTTCAGGTACTCTCCCACCCACCCATCTTGGAGTACTCTAACCAATTTTACGTTTCGCCAGATCTCACCTTTTTTTATTTCCTTTTATTTCCTCACTCGTCTGCCGGCATGGCTCAGTGTGCGCGTGAGAGAGAAAGCGCGTGTCGGTTGCACAGCAGCTAAGCTGTTTTGTTCAACATCGATTCAAGTGCCGAGATCTTGCAATCTCAGGTGCACCTTCGTACGGAGAACTTGTCCAAGTGGAGCCTTCTCAAGTTCTCCCCCGGCCAATCCCACTCCATTGACACCTCCAGCGCCATCGTCGAACCGTATCCAACTCGTCCCTGGGCATGCATCGCCCTTCTCTAGATCTCTCCACGCTTCGCCCCGTGCCCGCTATCGCTCCCGTCCCATCCGAATTCACGATGGCTACCGGAATGATATGGGCGTGTAGTCCATCCCGGCCTTACTATACTCTCTGAGAGGTAATGATTTAGTAACACTTCCCTTCATTAAGGTACGTTGCTAAGACATGCAATGGCAGGCGACGCCCAGCCTATTACAACAACATTTTCGTATATAATCCTCCCTCCTCTCAAGCTCTCTTTCCAACAGTCCAGTCCTCTGCCCTCCTCCAAGTCCTCCAATGCAGTACCACCACTACCCCGCCACCGCTCACCAAGTTCATCCCTCCGCCCACTCGCCTCAATCACCCACCGACTATGCCCCGTCCTATGCAGATCAGTCTCACCACCATTCATCCATGCCATACGCCGCTGTCACCTCGGCGTCCCACTTGCCCGCAGGATCCATAGGTGCGTCATTCGTGTCATTCACGTTCTTTTCACTGAAGGACTCTATCTTCACAGCGCATCAGAACATCACCCAGTACCCATACACTTCCTACGCCACACATAGCTCACCCGACGACCATCGCTCCTATTACGCGACCTCTGCTCAAGGAGCCGCCATCGAGCAATACCACTCTACTAACTCCCCACCGAGCTCATACGCGACACCACACCTAGGCCAGGCGTCTCGACACCACCCCCATCTCGCGCAGCAGCAGCAATTCATTCCCACCCCATCTCAGACTTACCAGCTCTATTCGTCGACGGGATCCACTTCACCGGCACGCTCTCGCTCGACTGTCGAACCCTATTATCACATGTCCCCCAATCCGCAGCACGTTGTCCACGCGCCCCCCGCATCGACGACGCACGCCTCTGGAGCAAGCGGCAGAAGCAGCTCGTCTCATAGCACTGGGTCTCCCCATCATCATCACGCACTCCCCAACACCCATACTGGCACGATTGTCGTCACCGCTGGCGAACGCTACTCGTGCGATCTCTGCGATCGCTCCTTTACACGCTTGCACGATCGCCGACGGCACTACGAAACGGTACATGCTACCTCTCCGGTACTGCACAAATGCCGGTACTGTCGGAAAGACTTTAGTCGTGCAGATTCACTCAAACGCCACATTGACAACGGATGTGATGAAATGCCTCGATAGAGTTTTGCACTAGCCGCCCCTCGATATGCTATGGCTCGGAACCTGAGAACGTGGAATTAGGACTAGACTAGGCTCGGCTCGGCGCGGATGTTTGGAATGTGGCGTCTGGACTTGGGTGGATCCCTTCTTCCGGCTCTGAGTGATCCTCGCTCTTGAGCCCTTCATTCAAACCCCACGTGTAAGAGGGGCAGGGGCCAACTCGACTTGGGACGGCGGTTGCTTTTGCCTACCCCATCCTGTTGTTATTATTACTGATATGATGCAGTTATATTGTTATCGTTGCTGTTGTTTAGGCCTGCTCTCGATCGTATTTGCATACACACATTCTTCCCCATTGTTGGGTCCAGACCGTCACATACAAGTCGTTCTAGTATATTTAGGTTCAGGTATATATATATACATATGTATACGATGCTTTCACTTAATTTGTTCTCCCTTCTGTCCTTGTCCTAAGTTAGAGATTTTTTTGGAATGCCGGGTCATATGCCACGCATTTTTCCCACCGAAACGTTCCAGAGTCTCAGGTCCATTTACGATAATGCAGCGTGTTCTCCCAAAATGTTCCGAGTGGAGAAAACATTATATTTCGAAATCGCTTGCAATGCGGCTACCCCTCTCACTGCCGCACACGCCGACAACGCCTGGACCACAACCATCGCTCCTCGGTTCATACCGGCTCTCATGCCGGAAGGATCATCGTGAACGCGTTCAGGGCGCCAGGTACTCGACAGAACATCGTACACTCCTTTTTCATTTCGATCCCTGCACCGTCATCTATTTCCCTTCTTTTCGTCGTGTTACCCAGGCCGACCCTCGCTGGCGCGTCGTCATCGCAATTGGTAAGTACCAAACCCTAGTCCAAAGTAAGTCCCTCCTTCCATCCCCTTCCTCTACTGCTAGCAAGTCACCATCGTTATATATGAGCATTCGACCTCGGCATACGCCATTAGCCCTTCATCCATATATACACATATAGGTTCACGTCACAGTAGCAGTTGGAATGAATGAATCGAAGAGAGAGAGAAAAAAGGTAAAAAAAAGGTAAAAAAAAATGAGCATACAGATGAAGTAAAATACAAAACGGACTTTTCGGTGAACGCGTACGTACGTGACTGCCGTGTGATGGGTCAGGACCCTTGGCACATGTACGTGAACCCATTGACAAACCTCGGAGTATTCCCGGGAAGGGGTAGCATACTCGCCATGAAGCCGTATGCAATCATCGGAATCATTTGATTCCTGTGTCCGGCACCATTGTTCCGGATTCCAGCCAAATCACGAAAGCATAATCAAAAAAAAAAATGGATGTGATCATGTGTTTTCTTTGATATCGGGTAATAAATTAAAACACGGCGGGAGCATATATTTTCGCCTCCACTTGCCAGCTCACGTGATCATGGGTGCTCTTTCAGAAACCGAAATCGAGAAACCGGACAGAACAGACTAAGAACCGAAATGAATAGGAGGAAATAATAGAAGACAGGGCCGCAAGGAAGGGAAATTTGGGGAGACTACGTCTTTGTTCAGCCTTTCGAGGGTTCTACGGATACGCTCGGCCTTGACGGCACCCACGTCTTGCGAAACGTAAACGTCGAGTGATCATTACTTTTCGTGTTGCGAGACACATGCTGCGGTTTCACACACAACCCCCGACGGAAGTGGGTATCGCGCCGCGGCTTCAGTTGATGGACGCCCCACGCGATGTTTTTTTTTTCTTTTTTCACGAGATGGCTTCCTGAGCCCTCGGTAGAACGCGGCGAGGTCCACCAGGGACGAAATCAACCCTATAGCACGACAGAACGAGAAGTCGCTAGTGCCTCGCGGAAGGGGGGCGGAGAAAACGTGGACACATATCTGCCGCCTAGGCTCAGTAGCGCGAGGGGAGGGCGACTGGTTGCTTAGGGACGGCCAGCGGGCCGTTCAGTAGACATTGCGGTCCGTGTCCCCTTGTGATGCGCTCCAAAAATGCGAGCGCAGATCGCTAGTAGCGCTAATAAGCCCCCTGTTCGGACCTTACGCTCGCTATAAGAATGAAGGACCTAGATTGTGTGGTTTGAGGACGCACAGACGGGTCCAAGATAATGCCGATGGGGTCAACCCCGGTTTCCGTGCGGTCCTGCTAGTACTCTCTCGGCCCCACTGCTCCACGCACTAGTGCATGGTATGACTCCTCCTGCAATTTGCTTTCCAGTTGTGGACCGACCGTATGTACGACGGGCGAGCGTCCCGGTTGATGCCGTTGTCTCGGTGTCGATATGCTCTTTTGGCCATATGCATTCCAGTGGCTGGGTGGTCCCATCCAATTGCATTTACGGGTGCTGCATAACCCATGACCCGGCGGAACGATGTATCCGGTGTATTCTCTCCGAAAGCAAAACGTCCATCAGCATTAATTGACTACCGGCACGGCATCCGCGACTTGTGCGTGCTGGGCAAACAGGGACAAGAAGAAAGGGGGAAGTGGAGGGGAAAGAACACACGCCTCGAGGCCTGTAAGTCGGGTCTTCCCCGCAACTACGTTGTTACGCCCAACACTTCGTCGCCAATCCGTGCCAGACGCGTGCTTCTGAAACGTGTCACGTTATCCCGTGTCACATGCAATAAGCATAGACGCACGCTTGAATTGGTAACTTATCTGTCCTCTGTCCAATGGCATGGAAGGGATGTCCTCGGAGAACGAAATAAGGTTGTTATCTATTTTTTTTCTCCTTGCATTGGAAAAAAGGTTATGTCCGACGGATCTGCCGCTCGTTTCGCTGATTACACCAAAAGGAAGATGGTGGTGGTGATCCCTGCGTTTCCCATCTGATTTTCTATAAGAAATATCTGCATCCGCGAATGGGAACCTTGGAGGTCTCGCTATGTGACAAGGGTGCGTGACGGGGTGACTGTTACGCAAAGGGGTCTCAATGCCATTCCCGCAGAGGCGGTGCTTTCCTATAGATGATGAGCCACACACAAAACACATAAATATCTGGACACCACTGGACACAAAACAAAAATGATGAAACGGTCATATCTTCCTGTGCTATTCATGAAATTATTTCAAGGTTGACGCCCGAAACGTAAACACGATGCTTGCTATGGTTAGCGATCGATTGGGATAAATTAGTACCGGCAATGTGCTCACGGGTCACCCTGCAAGTTCCGCCTCGTACGGCAAATCGGCAAGTTGTGGAAGCAGGGGAGGATAAGAAATAAAATTACAGATATCATACCTAGGCGCGACAAAATTCTGAACCATTCAGTAGAGTTACTCCTCGTTTTCGAAACTCTCCTCGCCGTCACTCTCAGCGTGTTCGCTTCCTTGGTCGGCAAGACCCTCGATTCCGATAGCTCTATTATCGTCACCTGTTTGTTTGTCATCGCTTGGGTTTGGCTGCGTCTTGTTCAATTTGGCGATGACTTTATCGGCTCTATTGAATATGCCCCCGGTGGGTGCACCACATGCCAAACACTTGGGGTTCTTTGCGTATCGCTTTATCGCACACGATGAGCAATAATAGTGACCACATCGAGTGACCACCGGATCTGTATATGGTTTCCGACAAACGAGGCAAGCAAAGGGGACGTCCTCGTCCGACTCTGAATCGGACACGTCCTCCACTTCTCTTTTGGCATTCTCGGCTAATTTATCAAGTTGCCATCCCGCAAGGTCTAAGAATACCGAGTTCAGTCACATGTTTGCATACGCTCTGATTGTACAAATAGTACTCACAAGTGCCACGATCGTGCAAAAATTTGCACGTATCCCCAAACCCACAGTAACCAGTTTCTGGGCGCAGTGTTGTATCGTCAGCATCATGATCCGCGGCAACAGCGAAATAATAAACGCACCTTTGTAATCTTTGCAAACGTCCGGCTGGTAATCGACGATGGTCACCGTTCGAATCGTGTTTGCACTCCTTTGTGGACCAATTCGCATTGCCTTGGGAATCTCCTTGTCTTTTTTCAGATGACTGCGATACGCTTTTTGGCCTTTGTAAACCCCTTCCGGCGCCTCTTCCTCTTCCTCCTCCCCGCGCTCCTCGCGCTCCTTTCGGCGTCGTTTGGCAAGGACTTCTTCTAATTCATCGCCAGCGATTATGTCGAGCGCAGCATGAAGGTGGGAACCAGCGGCAGTCCACTTGACGTCGGGCCCCTCTCGCGCAGAGGCATCGTAGTCATCATCCACGTTTTCTGTGCGTTGTGCAGCCGTCCGTTTCGAACCCGCGCTCAAAAGGTTCGTAGTCGCTCTGCGAGTGGGGAGGATGACTTGTGACGCGGTGTTGTTGTCGGCACGAGAAGTAGAGACGGTAGACATGGAAGACGGTCCAGGTGACACTGATCGCCGTCGGGTCGTGGACGGGCGTGATTTTCCCTTCTTGAAAAACGGGACATTGACGTTGTCCGTGGTGGTCGACATCGTAGAACGAAGCAAATGAAAGTGCTCGTTGTCAAACAAAAGATGCCTCACGTTGGCTTAGTCATCAAAATGCATTTCGATTTGTCATCATGAGAACTTTAAGTTGTTGAACCAACGGATTCAGAAACTCGCACGTTCGTTGGCGTGATCCCCCACAGGCTTCGTGGAGACTGGGTGCGCGGTAAGTTTTTGTTCCACAGCAGGTTGAGGTGAAGAGTAAAAGATCATTGAATGTTAGGAATGAAAGTATCGATCTCGAATGACGGGGAATAAGCGCAGAAAACGCAAAAACAGGTATTTCCATATCTCCACCAGGCTCATTACGCTACGTTCACAACAATATCAACATGCCATGCCGTATTCGTTTGTATGTGCAACCGAAAGTATTGTTCTTTACATTTCTGGGAAAGTAACTCCGGACCGTTAACCACATCCTTCCAAAGTGAACGGTCGACGATCTCAAGACACGTCAGCCTACGGTATATTTCAATTTAACCGTACATGGGTTGCTGACCCCCTCGTCATGATCGGAATCCTTTGTTGTCTTTTTCTTTGGCGCGAGCCTACAACGAAGGCCCAGTCGTTTCATAAATTACCAACGGAGGCGACCAAGTACGTCAGATGTTTGCATAAACCGGAGAGTCCATACAGAATTCGCCATGGAAAACGCGGTACTCCGCAGGTGAGATTAACCTTGACAGAGATTGAACGAGGGACGGGGATTTCGGACAGCGCGTTTTCTTACATAGCGTTTCCTTAGGACCTTGGGACCTCGTTCAATGCTGTAATGGATCGAGATTAGTGTGACCTGGGATATCATATCTCTCATCAAGTAAGAAGGGGCGGACGCACATATATCTCAAATCAAAGAAGTAGAATGTATATCCGATCATGAGAAGGCAAAGAAACCTGTGTTGATGGGGTTAAGAGTCACGCTAAAGAGATTCTAGGGCTTGTCGAAGGCTTGTACGTACACTCTGGAGATAGAGTCATGATGTCGTTGAGAAATTATGAAAGACTCCTATCTACATACCGTAACGTCCTCCAACCATGCAGGTTTGATCCAAGTACCTGAAGACCTAAACCTGGCACTCGGAAAGAAACTATGTATATCGTACTTTGAGGCTGTAGCATATTGCATTTTTCAAAGGGTCCGCCTCATGAGTCACAAAAGGATTACAGATTCGCGATACCGAGCCCGTTACAGCTATCACATCGGGGCGGGAGAATCACCGAATGAAGAATGATACACACTGGTTTACATACCATTCCAGCATGAGGTACGGCGTGTTTGTTCTGCTTACTCAGGTAACACTACAGCCCAAAGAAGGTATCCGTCTTGATCGCCGTCACGTAGATGTGGTTTTCCAGGAGCTGGCGACTCATGACAAACACCTATGAAGTCACTCTTCGCCAGAACATTCCTTCCATGGCAGTTCCCAGCGTCAGGCCTATTCAAGTTAGAACAACGAAGAAAGTTGGGTTTGAAATTATGCCAATTGTTTTGATCACGTGTCACTCTGGGTGACCACCTTCCTAATTTGTCTTGTGTGAGTACGTTGCACCCAACTCAGTTGCCGATTTCTTTGGATGACTCGTGAAAACAGCCAGTACGTGCGCCCCCGGGACGGCGAAGAGTATGAGGAAGAACTAGAACATATTCGGTTTGTTCCTCATTGTTCACTTTCTGACGGAGCTTGATAGCCAACTCCTAGGCGATACGAGGATTTTACGACTATCGGTATGTCCGCGGTCTATACCTCGTGGTTTCGTTCGTTTTCACGCATGCAATTCCTTTTATCTAAGACTGGGTTCAAGATTCGATTATAGAGAGAAACAGGCGGATTCGTGACGCTGACAAGTCGCGCACCGCCCACCGCGGCCCCAATGGTGAAATTACTCCAGCTTGGGTCTGGGCAAAATGTTGGGCCCTTTTGACTGCTGGTGAATCTTGGTTTGTAATAACCTTGGTTGGTACGTCCCCTCCCCTGCTGCGGCGACATAGCTTGGCTGAGTGCCGGTCAGGCATATTCATTGGTATTAATGCTGCGCTCATTTCCATCGTGACTGAATGGCTTTCTGACATCAAGAATGGATACTGCACCGATGGATGGTGGTTGAATCAACAGTTCTGCTGTTGGGAAGTCGACACCGAGGACGAATTTTGTTCAGCCTGGCACCCTTGGAGCTCAACCTTCCCAGTACGATGGCTGGCTTATGTTTCATTTGCAGTACGTTCGATCAACTTCGGGTTTTATGAGAAGACCCATTTGTTCTGCAGGCCGTCTTTGCACTTGTCGCAGCACATCTAGTTCGCTCTATGGCACATTATGCTGCGGGCTCTGGAATCTCGGAAATTAAGTGCATCCTTGCAGGTTTTATTATGAAAGGGTTTCTTGGATTCGGAACATTCTTCATCAAGAGCCTCACTCTGGTACGTTCCTTGACTCGTGCAGCTTATAGGGTGTTGATCAGGTACAGCCCTTGGTCATCGCCTCTGGTTTGTCTGTTGGAAAAGAAGGGCCGTCTGTGCACGTTGCATGTTGTATAGGGTTCCTTGTTGCCGGCTGGTCTCGACGCTTCTCTCGAAGTCCAAGTTCGTGGAAATTCATTTTTAACCTTGATTCCACACGTTTACGCCTGCTTCAGGTAAGTTGAGAGAGGTTATCACGGCCGCATCAGCTGCCGGCGTCGCTGTAGCGTTTGGTTCGCCAATTGGAGGCGTGTTGTTTTCCATCGAGGTGACTTCCGGACGTCGTCCACGCAGAGTAAAATTTTATTCAACATTTTGCGCAGGAAATGAGTCACATATTCAGCATCAAGACTATGTGGCGGAGTTTTGTCTGTGCGTTGGTCGCTACCTTCACGCTCTCTGTCCGTGCAAATTCTCACCTTCGTGATGCATCCTCATGTATCCTCTATAGGTCATGAACCCCTTCCGTACTGGAAAGCTTGTTCTATTTCAGGTGACATATAGTCGTAGCTGGCACTTCTTTGAAATCATCTTCTTTGTTATCCTTGGAATTTTCGGAGTTGGTCACAATTTACGTTGTTTTTCGCTTCGGCAAGACCCTGATCCCTGTTCACAGGGACTCTATGGCGCATTTATGGTCAAGTTCAACATGCAAGTTGCAGCATTTCGCCGAAAGCATCTGGCAAATCACGCAGTAGCCGAGGCTGTGGTGCTTGTCATTTTGACTGCCATCGTTGGATATCCGAATCGATTTTTACGAATCGACATGACTGAGATGATGTCCATCTTGTTCCGTGAATGTGAAGGCGGAGGCGATTACAATAATCTGTGCCAGTACGTGCAACATTGGCTTTATATTCGTATTGTATACCAACCCTTGACCAAGGTTGTCAGCTCAATGGCACATGGTTAACTCCCTCCTCCTAGCTACTGTGATACGCATGGGGTTAGTTGTGGTTTCATATGGCTCCAAAGTTCCTGCAGGGATTTTCGTTCCATCCATGGCTATTGGAGCAACCTTTGGCCGTATGGTTGGCATCATCGTCAAGTCAATATACAGGCAAGAGCATTTTGCCCTTACTGCTGTCTAACTGGCCTCTCACGAAAACGACTAGAGCTTATCCCCAATCTGGGATGTTTGCTGTTTGTGATCCCGATATTCCATGCATAACACCCGGGACATATGCGTTTCTCGGGGCTGCAGCTGCCTTGAGTGGTGTTATGCGAATTACTGTCACCGTCGTCGTGGTGATGTTCGAGCTTACTGGGGCGTTAACTTATATCTTGCCAACTATGGTTAGTCATGGCTTAGTTGACATGTCTTGTCTTCGACGCATTGATCGCTATATCTTTTTCGTCTTAGATGGTGATTCTAGTCACAAAGGCCGTAGGCGACTTTATTGGCACCCGCGGGATAGCTGACGAAAGTATTCGGTTTAATGGCTACCCGATACTCGATCAGCACAACCTCTCGTCGAACGTGGCTGGTGAGTTTTCTCGTAATGCCGTGTGGACCCTTAATCTTATGTGAATAGTTTCTGAGGTGATGAAGAAGGACTTGACGGTCTTGTATGCGTCTGGGATGACTGTCAACGATGTCGGTAAGGCGTTTGAACGGAAGACGTGTTTTCATTGACACATTGCCCTTTTCGCAGAGGATGTACTTGCTATTACGGATGTGAAAGGTTTTCCAATCTTGGCCTCTAAATTATCCAAGGCCCTTTCGGGTTATATTGGCAGAACTGAACTGCGCTATGTACTAGGTATGTTTTTTCTTCTTCTGAAATAGATCAAATCTCGGAAAATTTGACCTTGTCTTGATTCAGACAAGACCCAACATATGGGTGATGTGCGACCGGAAACGCCATGTTCATTTAGCCGACAGGCTTCTGATCAAGAAGATTTTGCGCTGTCAGGGGTGACATCAGGATCGGCTCTGGGAGCGGAAGAGGACGTTGCTGTGGAACTACTGGAAACTACGGCATCAAACGATGTCCTTAAATTGTGGCCTTGGGTGAACCAGGTATGAACCCTCGACAAGGGTCCTTTATTATTATTGCTAAGGGTCAACTAGACACCTCTTACTGTATCTCCACGGTTACCTCTAGAGATTGTGATGCAGCTTTTCAAGCGGATGGGGTGAGTTCAAATTCCTCTACTTATTCATCCTCGTGTACTGAAGACGCGATAAAAAAGCCCGCGCGTCATCCTTGTCGAGGAGCTAGGCTCTTTGAGAGGGTTGGTCACAGTGAAGGACGTGCTAAGGTTTAACCTGATTGAGAATTCCGGGGACAGT
Source organism: Austroboletus novae-zelandiae (assembly GCA_038090275.1). Classification (NCBI taxonomy): domain Eukaryota; kingdom Fungi; phylum Basidiomycota; class Agaricomycetes; order Boletales; family Boletaceae; genus Austroboletus; species Austroboletus novae-zelandiae. Next base: position 89,787 of record JBBPML010000056.1, on the reverse strand, counting down.
GAGCAACACTGGGACAGTGGCAACTTTGAAGCTGCCTTGGAGGTTACGTGGGGCTGGATCTTATCAATAGTGGATGAGTTAGTGGTGTGGTGTAAAGGTTACATTGCTCGTCGACGACAATAAACTTAGGTGCTTGACCCTCAATACAACCGGCCCGACTGTCATGTGTATTAACGAGTTTTTTGGGGGTTTTCCTGATTTTATTTTAAATCGTCGCGCTGTGGACTGGTTGGCTGTGGATCGCTCCAACCAACGTTTCCGGGCAGTGCGACCATCAAATCAGCATGGGAAATGTCATATCGTTATCTGGTTCCCACTTCTCGAAGGCACGAAACGAAGGAGACAATAATTTACTACCGACACCTGTATGGAGGATTACGTCGATTGTAGCCGCTTCTCCCCCTACTGTCTAAACTTGTATCGGTGGACCACGAATAAAATGGTGCCTGCCTACTGCAATTTTCACTTTGCTCCATCCCACGTCCATCTTGCTTAAGATTCCTTCGGCCCGTGGTTCAGCAGCCTACACAAACGTACTTATCGTCGTGTTCGCGACCAACGAATCAGAAGGGTAAAGGGGAGAATTCGATAAACACGAACAACCAGTGGATGTTGCCAGTGGATTCGGAGCAGATGGCGATGTATGGGACCCAGGCCCACGTTAGAGGCCGAGGTCTCGCATTGACAGACGATTTACCGCCTGCCCGCCGCGACGTCGGAGATAACCGGCTCAAGCAGTATTCAAAGGACCTCGCGGCGTATACGCAGTGCATGCTGGAGCATGCGTCCCGCGTGGCCCAACTGCAGGCGCAGGACTTTGAGGTTTATGCCCATCTTGCTCATCGTGGCCAAGCATTGCCCCCTCCTCCCCACACCCACACTTGCAATTGGCTAGGCGATTGATAAAAAATCGCGTAAGTACAAGTCCTCCCCTCCTCTAATTCTCCCCGGAACTTGAAGTCTTGCCATAGAAATTTACGATGGGCGGATATGATTGACAGGAAAAACTTGACATTCTGATGCAGCGCGTAGTAGCCGGGTCATTTGGGTTCGATTTCACCTCTATGTCCGCAGAAGCGTTTCAGCGACAAGTCGCTCAGAGATTTGGCACATATCACTTCCCCCATCCCCCCCTCTTCTTTTATTCTACGTTCTCGTCTGTTGTACAGGACACCGTATGTACATGTACATGTATGTATTTTCGTGATGCGTTTGTTCAAAATTAGAACTGCACATTTAGATTCAACGACTTTATGGCAATACGCCATTATCTCCCCATTTTACATCGTGAGTCGTGGTCAAACACTTGATGTAATGTAAACCATACAAATACGTGAAGTGCCGGGGTACTATGTAAAATGTGCCCTTGTGTTGCACACGGGGCTTCAAGAATTGCGCGGACTTGACTGTGGATGCGGATCGTCAAATTTATGAATACGGAGCACGCGACCGCTCATCACATCGAGTAGGGGTAAACGCTTCCATTCAAACGTGGAAACAAGCCGAAATACGGATACAGTGCCTACGTGGCAGCATTACAACCCTTACTGGTCCGTCAGGAAAGATCTAGTACCGGTCGTGATGATAGTCATTTATTCAGTTGTGAGATCAGATCGCGTGATGTTGTTGACGTTTTTTTCCAAACTTTGGCGACGAGTGCAGCAATAAAAGATACCAAACTGCACTGATTGTCACGGTCCTGCCATGATGAATAGGGCGTGAGTGAAAGTAAAAATATATTAGCCCGTATCAGATGATGAAGATAGGTGCACGCAGCAGTAGAAATCTATATTTTTCCCCGATCCCTGAAATTGTCAAAATTGATATTCTTCGAGGAAGAGCACAGAAGGAACGAGTAAGAATTTCTTAGAAAAAGTACCAAATTTTTCGTGTACATGCCATAGAAAATGCCAGAATGGCTACTGGCACGTGCAAAAAATTCTTCCCAGAAGCTTCTTCGGGCGTCAAGTTTCAAAGCCTTATCTCAAGTTCAGGACTTTCGATAATACCGAGGTACTGTAACTGAGTATCTAGTAACCAGGTTGCGGTAGGCTACAGTGGAATTCGTGGATGTCGCATACCATACGGACTCCAGCTGCGCCGACTCGGAGTTCGTGAATCGTTCTCGCCCCAAGGCCGGCTTCGGCTGATTGGTGACAAGACGTCAACGCCAAAGAATCTGACGCGATCGGCCCTTATTCCGAGAAATAACATCCTTTTCGCTCAGGTATTTTTTCCTTCCGTCGGATAGCGGACCAATCAACCCGGCAGCATGTACTTACTACCAGTGACTCGATGAATCACCAATTTCATTTGATGAAAATATGGGGCATCGTAAGTGCAACTTATCATGCAGGCTTACGCTTACGTTGTCATGTGACGATGAACACACGCCGGAATAGTTTTGGATGTCAACGTGGTACGTGCGGCGCACCCACATGTATCGATTCGTTCCTCGTGTCTGACGGCGATTACTGCATAGTCCCAACAATGTGGGTAGATTTTTAATGATGAATGACCACCGCACTAATGCCCGACGTCCCCGAAGTCGAACACGCCGCGGTCGCGACCGTGAGCCGACGATCGACGGAGACCCGGTCCCCCGGAACGAGCAAATATATATAAATACATACCCCATTGTCACTTGTGATTTCTTTTCTTTTCACGGCAAGAAACTAATAATACATCTAAGGGATAGTATCTTTGCAAAAGACCGATCGGAGACCGAGACGATCGAAGGTGGTACATTAGAGTCTATGCGCATTCTTGCCAGCACTTCACACCGGATTGGGTACCGAGGACGGGATCATTCTGAGATCTAGATCGCGTTCCAAGTTCCCATAGTACGAAGAGCCGGCTTCTAAGTTCACCGATACATATGTGACAAACCAAATGCCATCAATGACTCCCCCCTTATCTTCCCTCCGAAGCTCAACCATCATACCAGCCAGATGACTTCATAACGTCAAGCTCGAGGCTCTACAAAAAGTTTTTCACGCTTTGGAGTCCTGGGCAGTTCGCCAAACCAGGCAGGTTGGTTTCATAATTTCGCTGTATCGACCCGTTTGCCGGCGATGGAACCCATGATTCTGGGCGGAGGTACTAACAGCATTTATTCGATATCAGACTCTAGAATCTTTTCCCCAAATGAGCCAAGAGGGGACTGGATCGCCAAAATATGAGGCCCACCGAATTCCGCCCTCTTCCGCTCTGAATCAACAGCATGAAACAGATTGAATGTATTGTAAGGGGTGTGCGTTGAAGTACAGCAGCACATTGAGTGGCGACTAAAAAACAAATATGTCGCTTTTAAACAACGATGCACGGTGAGCAAAATCAGGCGCGTATAATAGACCCGAAACGCTTATAATTGCTATAACAGTGGTTCAGCTACAGGTCATGGAAGAAGTTGTCTTATCGGGGGTCATGGCTAAACTCAACTTTGCATAACAGAAGTTGGGAGAACCGTATCGAGCAAAGTAAGGTCATAACACGTAAAACATTATTTCTTTCGTGCCCTTTTTCGTCCATGATCCCCTTCTGCTCCATCGATGACATGTTTTCTCATCCTATCCGTCTCATTGACTTTCTTCCCGTCGTCCTCCCTATTACTGCTTCCAGTCCCACTTGTAGCATCAGATTTGGCGAGCATCTCCCTTAGGGCTTGCCCAGCCTCTCGCAAAATCCGTTTCTCGCCTAGCCTTACGATCACGGCGTGTCGTTTACGGTTGCTCATTGTTTCCGGTTTAGAAAGAAGGTATTCGTCCTCCTAAAGAAGTGCAACAGATTAGCAGAATATCGTACTTGAAACAGGGTGAAACCGAACCTCGATGCTTCCACCGATATACATCTCCTCGCGTTGCTGGATCACATCGACCAATATCGCCAACACTTGTTTGGCCTCCTTGACATCAACTCTTTTCAAGTTCCCTTTTGGCAACTTGCCTTTTGAACGAGCGCTGTTGAAATCACGTTCGGAGAGGATGAGAAGGCGAGTAAGCGAGATGAGCGCAACAGGCACAACAGCAGACGTGTCGGAATTGGACTCGGGTAGACTGAGTACAAATCCACTAAAGCGATCAACCGAAAAAAAAGTCAGCATATGCTTCGACTAAGACAGAGCTGACAGAGATGCGCGACAAGCGAAGGAATAATGCCACTTACTCGTCCTCGCCCTCATCAAGCCACCACTCGATGCGCGCCCGCATGCTTTTTGCCCCGCAGTCAAGATCATTTCTTTGGACCACGTCGACAATCAAGTCCGCTCGTATCTCAACAACATCCGAAGGATTGCCCAAGTGCAAGACGATTTCCGCAGTTGTGCCGCCGTCTTCCATTTCTGTGTCCCCATCTCTATCAGGTATGGGTGTGGTAGAAGAAGAAGAAGCGGAAGGCAGTTGAACCAAATCGACGTGTCCATATCGTCTCAGAAGATCTGAATTCGGTAGGTCACCGTAAGTGTTGAACTAAGACAATCAATATCCGCCGCAGCCGTTATATTTTTTCAATCATCGAGATCCGAACCACGTTAAGGGACAATTAGGAAAAGGGTGCTGAGCAAAAACGACAGGAATTCGAAGCCGAAGCACGCTCACGATTTGCTCGCTTTTCTTTATATTTTTTGTGGCTACCATTCGCAGCACAAGGGGTTCGTGGAATAACTTTGCCTAAACAGAAAAATTGTTGGGATCAGTTTCTGACAGGCTTGATGCAGAAAAATCAAAGAAGTGACCAAGAAAATAGAATGTACATTTTCGCTACCCCACCTCGCATTCAAAATATCCGCCATTGGTACCATAGCCACATCAGAGGGGTCATCTTCACCATCATCTTCTGAGCCTGAGAGCGGCTCGCCTTCTGGATCTTCGTGTATAGAGAAGTGAGTATCATCGACGAGGGTGGATGGCTTGATTATGTTGTTTTCGGCTGCGTCTCCGTCGCTCTCTCCTTCTCTATCCTCTTCGCCGTGGTCTTGATCCTCCAATTGGTCATCGTCCTTCCAGCGGGCGACCGAAAAGCTGCGTGATAGAACACGACTTCCGGCACGGTGATATGCGTCGATGTTATACCATCTTCCATGATGGGAGGGCGGAAAAAGAGTGGGAAATGTCTACGGGAAAGGTCGAATCGAATAGACTGGAGGATAGCAAATCGCTCACTTTGATGGCCGGAACAACCTGGTCGAAATATGCGCGTTCGGCGTCATCGCAACCTATCTTGTCTATCCGTCATGCAACGTGAAGAAAACCCCCCAAAATGACATGAGCACTCAAGATCGTTGTCCTTAGGGATCGACAGACCTACTATAGCTGTCCCTCTGAGCTCCTCGAGCTCTTCTGTACTCCAGAACATCGGGGTGTCGAATGACGTGGGGAGTGTACGCAAATAAGGTCCCCATTTCGTCCCTATGTCATCGTGGGTCTGGCCCTGGCCGTCGTCCGATTCGTGTGCCCATGCGTCCTCCCACATCATACACAAGATCAATCCGAGCCAGCCTTTATGCAACCCATGAGCGCGCCATGCATCGCGGCCAATTAAAGAAGGAAGGGGGGACGTTCTCGTCGACAGCGTCATCGTGCGGGGGAGCGCGAAAAGGGTATGTCCTTCCTATAAGAACGTGTTTACACCATTTCGGACGACGACAATTCAGATCGTAAAGCATCAGCGAGGCCAACCAGAACGTATCGATCGCGAAAACCTACCGGGATTTCACGCAATGCCACCCCTCCGCGCCCACTGCCAGAAAACTCCGTGATTCCCATCGCACCCGTGTCAATGTAACCACCATTCGATTGGAACCATTGTACGAACACGTCGATGTCTGCGTCGTTCGTCAAAGTCGTCTGCATATGTTTGTCACAGTTTGAAGGAGATTTGTTTTCCTCATTGGCCAAATAGTTGTCTACAACTTCTCCTTATTGCATCACTACCCAAACCAAAGGCTACGATGTCCGGCTTGCGTACCGTCCAAAGCAATACCTAGTTCCGCGCACTTGTTTGCTATCCAACTATCTCTGGTGAGTAATCACTTTGGCCTCTTGCAGAGAATTATTCCCCAGGCGATTCCACCACGGAGCCTCCCATTAGTCTCCGTTTTGCACATCCCGAGCTTATCTATGTTTTCCGGCGCGTCGTTGTTGAAGCGCGTAAGAAACGTGCTGCCGAGTTTCAACCATATTTCCCCTTGTGATAGTTCGAGCTGTCGTCATTCGTGTTTTTTTTTGTGATCGAATTCTTGATGAATTCATCATGCCAGGACTTTTGATAGTCTGCTCGACACGACTCGAGCTTTTGCGTAAAACATTGCAAATCTGATGAATTGCCAACTTTGATACGTCGAAAAAAAAGGTATGTTAACGAACATACTCGAATGGTACACTGAGACCTAATGTTATCTTCATCACGAATAGTTATTCCTCAAAGTTTCACAATTTGTATGCCATTTGAAGGCGAACGAAGATGCGACAGAGTAATTAATGCTCATTCTATCAGTCAAAATGCCCTCGAAGTTCTTGCTGAGAAAACTACTACTCCGCTTCCAAATTATAGAACCGCTCGGAAAAGTGAATCAAGAATGTCAGAGAGCTTAGAGAAAACCCAAATCGGCCGCCGAGTATCGACTGGGTGCTCCGAGTGCCTCCGCGGTCATCACCCCCGCACAGTGACGATGTGCCGTCATTCGTCGTTGGCGTTATCTTTTCATCAATCCGCCTGACAGCGACGTGCCAACGCTTCGCACCTACTTGCAGTAAATGTGTTACTTGAAGCGAGCGCATCACGCACCTCAAAGGCACTGCGTTCTTATACGTTCCCTTTTTCCCCCCGGCTGCGGCATACCAAATACCAAATACTTTTCTTCTTTCCTCTCTCGCGAGTACTCCGCGGCGTCTGAACGCGCGCAGCGATCTTCGTGCCTTTTCGTTCCCACTTCGGCGATGTCATTGCAAAGAGTTTCGACGCTTCCGGCTCATATACACGAAAGAGGACACGATCCGGCCGTTTCGTTTTTCTTTCGGCACCCGCGGATCTCGTCCGTCCTGAGAACAAAAAGAAAAATTCGAGATCCCACTCGCCGCGCACGTCCGATTCCTCGCTCAGATCTGGAGGACGTTGGGGACGGGTTCGAACTCTACCTGCGTCCACGGTCCGATATGCTTTTTGCGTTCGCGTCAGTTTCCGATTGGGGCACAGGCACGTTATACCTTTGACGTGCCTTGTTCGATGGTCGAGGTGGATTCGGAGGTCCGTCCCGGTGACTGCTCGAGCGCGTGCGTAACTTCCTTTTTATCGTATCTGAAAGGTCCGTTTCCCGTGCCGCGCTGGTTAACTTGGCCCCGGGAGACTTTCTGCAACGATACCTCGACGAGTTCGTTAATGTGTTATCAAGGCGCGAATCGTTGACGGCGAGGTTCGACAACGAGTTGCTAAGAAATCCGATCGTCACGCAGGAATAACAGAAACCCATAATTCATAATTATGCATAAAGTATACAGGTCCGCTATACCAACCCATGAATGTTATGTAGCCATTCTAGAGCGCAGCGCGTTCGGAATAGATCTATTATTTGTCCATGCTGTCAATGTCGACCACCTTCATAGTAGCAAGGCCGACTTTTGCTTGTAGTAGCCCCACTGTAAACGTTCCGTAGATTAAAATTAACTCCCATTCAGAAAAGCGCACCTGGCCACAGCACCAAGCATCATCATCTGGATTTCATGTTCAAAGGCTTTTCTTGGTGATAAGATAGTGGAATCTGGACTATAAAAAATTACACGGAAGAGTAGGATGACAATCAGATGCACTGGGCTTAGTATGTTCTCTCCTTCGTATCTTTTCGCTGTTGATCATAGCAATGGTGTATATAGCATTGCATGCCTAGCCCTTCAATAGTGTCATCACCATCGAAACGGAGACATGCATGTGCAATCATCATCCTGGAGGTCTGCTGCTGCCATTATCAGCGGTGGGCACGCCGTTGGGTCGCCGTCGCTGCTATCATCGGCACAGTGCGCTGTGGAGGTCGGAGGACTTGTGAGTCACAGGGTGGGATGCGAGTCACACGGACTGAGGGTCGGTGCTGTAGTGACGTCCCTCTTTGCCGTCCCTGTTCCCTCCTCCTACTCGCATCTCGCTGTTGCTGTGGTGGTGGTACTACGTGCGCCGTTGCGTACCCAGCCGTCAGCATTATTGCTAAACCCCCGTTGTTGTCATTGAGGTGGTGTGCACACCAATGTGTTTCCGTCTGCTAATGGGTAGTGGGTGGGTGAAGACGACGGTGAGTTTACACACTCACCGCCGTTGTCGTCATCATTGTTGTGGCACTGGGCGCGCTTCAAAAGCAGGGTGGGGGAGGTCAGTGGTGTGAGGTTATGAAAGGCAGACCGGAACCGCTGTCGTGGCGTCACTGTTGTCGTCGTCGTTGTCGCAGTGTTGGGTGTGCCGTTGTGTGTCCGCGCCCTCAGCGTCGCCGTTGTCGGGGCGTGGGTACATTGTCTCGCTGCCCTCGCCTTCAGGAGCGGCATAAACTGGATTATATGCTAACTGGCGCTTTGGTCGAGTCACCCAGGCTGTGGTGGTGCGTTCCCGTGCGTTCGTCGCCATCATTGAGGTGATGGGCGTATCAGCGTGCATGTGCGTTGCCATTGCCTTCGATGACGTGATGGGCATGCAGTTAAGTTTCCCGTGCCATCGTTGCATCGCGGGTGTGCACTTTCGCGGCCGTTTGTTCGTCTGTTTGCTGCAGCGGAGGGCGCGTGAAGCCGACGCAAGGACAGCACGAGTGGTGTTAGGACGATCTCACTGCATTGCCCGTGTCCTTGTCGCTATCGTGTGGGAACTCTATGGCATCGTCCGCGCCCCTCCTTGTCGTCGAAGTAATGGGTGCCTGATGGTACTGCCGGACGAGGGACAAAGATGGGAGGCGAGTGGCATAGTTGAGGTATCCATTGACATGGTTCTTTGGTCTACCAGTTTATGCGTGTATGTTTCCTAGTAAAGATCAATTACTCGTGTAATATAGTATTTCTGCCTTCCGCTCCTAGGTGGGGAAATGGCACGAGTATGTCCTAAGCTCCGTTAATGAGTCGAGGTTGTTCCTGATGAGTTTACAAGGCCCTGGCTGAGAATACACGTGTATGATGATCCAAACGAAAAACAAAAAGGTAGGAACCGATCTGCGCACGGCAGACGGTACTATCGCCAGAATGTCCTCCAGGATCCAGCCATTACTGATAAACGTACAAACCATTGAACTCGAAATAGGCGTTGGAAAACGCACATGTGTCGTCGTTCACATAATCGAATGTGAACACCATTTTTCCCGAGAAGACTCACCAACGCAGGTTGAAGGGCATCCATCCGAGGAGCGCACGGCACCAGCCCAATCTCCACCTGCCAAGAAGGAATCGGTCATGGTCGTTCACCCGCCACCCGATAAATGAACGCGTCGCGTACAAAAAGTCAAGTTGATTCATCGGTCCGAAATCAAACGGGAAATCGCAGTTCGTATTACGCCGCGGGCGCGCCCTGAATTTTGCTGCCATCGGCGACCTTTTTTTTTTTTTTGCTTCCACGTATGATTCGATGCACCTATGTGCTGGCATCAACGGTGCTTCCTAGGGACAATACTTGGGAAGGAACAGTCGAGTCACCGCGCTCCCAAAAGTGGTTCTAGATGTCAGAGCTGCTGCGCTCGACTGCGTACCTAGTTGGATCAGTCCCCGATCGACTTCCTTGAGGAAAAAGAAAGAGACTCACCAACCACCGTTTTTGTTGGAATCGGGCCCAAAGTATTTGCTATCGGTGAATTAAACACCACACCCGACGCCATTGGTCGCATAGACAGCACAGTCAGTGGCAGTGATCGTTCTGAAATGAAAAAAACCGCGGGAGGTTTCTAGACGGACGACGTACATAGTACTTGGTCATCGTTCGAGACAACGGTCTACGCGAATAGATGAGAAAATTGTCGGGAAAGTACTCACTCGCGCCGGTGTACAGGGTCGTACTACATTATCGACGCTTTCGACGATATCGATTTCGCCCTGCACGACAGTCGTCGGACGCAATGACAACGAATATGCGCGTCTCTCACCTCATTTGGCTAGTTGTTACCGACTTCCTGGGGAATGCACTACTAGTTTCTATCACGAACTAAGTTACGAAACTAACCTTTAAAAATGTTGAGTGACCCAGGTATGCTTGCAAACGAGGGACTTACAGACAGCGGGCCATGCTCCACAGCCCTCGGGCAGGAAGGAATGCCCCTGAAGGCTATCGATCTGAGAATAGGTGGCAGACTGTGAGCACCCGACGGTGTTGAGCCAAAGTGATGAATGCAAGGAACGCTAATTTCCAATCGAATAGGTTGTCCTGAAGCATGAACCCTCTTTTTAGAGGCGCAGAAAAGCGTCCTGGATACTAGTATCCATGAACACGAATCCACTAGATACAGCCGTCGAATGGAGCCCATTAACCTTGCCAGCAGATACCGTAGGATAGCAGAAAGACATATCCGAGGATGTCGGCTGGAACGTCGTTGTGAGCGACGTACTTTGTGGAAACCATGACTCGGAAAAATAAAAAGCGAGTGCGTAACAAGGAGTCCGGAGTTGTGACCAAATGGAGTCCGACTGAGATGGCATAGACTGGGAAAACCGAAGACGAACAATACTGTAAAGTCAACTGTCGAACGGTCGGTCATCTGGGAGACGATAGCTCAAGCTTGCAAGGGAGCCCGCCATAGTACATGTGTCGGGGACACCTCATGACTTCTAAGCAAGATGAGGGCAAGGAAGGAAATGTCACCGCTCGGATGACATGTGGCATATCCTCCAGGGGTGTCACTGGACTTGTTCAAAGTTTGCATAGACTCTGAAAAGATGGCCGATGATCTTAGCCAGATGATGACAACTTTGATAATCTTGCCGTGTCTTTGATGTTTCCAGGCTAGCGAACGAACGGGTGAAGCGTTGCTTTCCGTTGCCTAATCCTATATCATATTTTTGGCGTAGATGTGACAAAGCCACTTCAAGAAGAACAGTATTTGACAGGAAATGCCCGGTTCTTGTCCATGGAGATTGGTCTTTTTCCTGTCTGTCAACTTTCAACGTCTCACGATGGATGCACACACGTTATGTTCTCGAAGTTTGCAGGGTGAAAGAACGGGTGAAACGTCGCTCTCTGTTGACTAATCCACTTACCTGCATGGATTTGACGAAGCTGCTCCAATGCGGCTAAACACGAAAAAAGGCGGTCCCGGTGGCAAAGAGTGAGATTCTCGACCATCACCCAACTTTCTGTCGAATGAGGATGGGTCTTTTTCCTGCCTGTCAAAGTCCCGAGGTTGCATGCCAAGATAATAATCTCACCGTCTTTGCTCGATTGTGCCCCGAGGTGGACGAGATTGCAGCTTTAATTGCGAAGATGGATGATCTCGATCGAGGAGTCATAATTAAAAGCACCCTGAATTCACCAGCAAGGAACTGTCAGGGTGTCGACGTTGGATCACCCTGTAGCCAGGGTGCGACTTAGCGCAAGCTTTATCGTCGAGCGCTAGATGACAACGGCAAGTCCCTTGATGGCGAATTAGGTATGACGTGTACACGTCCCTGCTCGGCTCGAGGCGCGTCACGGTCGAGTCTGGCGACAAGTTGCACTGTCGACAGAGATCTGCGCTTTCGTCCACTCCGATCGTCATCACTAGCCTTCATCATGAGCGGCGCGGCAGGGGGACAGAGACTAGTCTAAAAAGCACCCAAATTGGCCTCTTCCAACCGGGCGTCCTGCGTTTCGTCACAGCCCAGGTCCAGAAGCAACGCTGAATTCATTTCTCAGCCGCCGCCGGGTCGTTATCACATTGCCGCCGCTTGACAAGCTCGAATTTCGAATCAAGCGATTTCGAGTTGTTCGAACCAACGCTCTACACAGATCATGATGCACCTTTGTCTTCTCATCCCTGAGCTTGCCCTCTACATCATCCGCTTTCTCGCCGACGACCGCCCAGGCTGGAATGACAGTCGATACCTCAGGAATACCAGGGACGTCGCCAGACTGGCTCGAGCTTGCAAGGCGCTCGCAGAACCCGCCCTCGACGTCCTCTGGGCGACACAACATTCCCTCGCCCCGCTCGTCATGTGTTTGCCCTCCGACGTCTGGGAACTCACAGGCACGAAGCGAGGCAAGACTGTAGTGGGTGACACCACCAACGGTCCCATATCTGCACTGACACTGCCCATAGGTTTTCAAGAGGGTCCCTACCCCGTACGACTGGTCCTCGGTCCATAAATACGCGCACCGTATCCAGTCTATATCGCAGCCCGTTTCGCTTTCCGTTCCGAGACTCGACGATGCCATCCTCAATGCTATCATTTCGCCGTCGAATTTCGGCGCGTTGTTCCCCCGCCTTCGGACACTCGACTACTCTGTCATCTCCGTCGCCGCACCGCTCGTGCAACTCCTGACGGACGTCCTCTCGACCGAGCGGCATCTAGAGTCCATAACAAGCCTGCGCGTCATATGTCCGAGGGCGTCGCGCCGAGAGGAAGTCTACGACCTTTTTCAGGCCATACGAACGAAAGCCTCTCGGTTAGAGTCGCTCCGAATCGAGTCCTTTGCGTCCATGTCGTCTGGCACGTCCTTTGCCGTCAAACTACGTCAAGGCGAGCTCAAGTATCTGCGCAAGCTCGAGCTGAGCTGGACGATACACGTCTCGCGCGAGTGTTTGGCGTGTATTGTCGGGATGGCACACCTGCAGGACATGAACGTGGGCTTGCGTCGCGACATCGGCGTTGACTTCCTCGCAAATGGCTGTTCGCTTCCCGACGCTGACCCTCGCGGTAGAGTGCAACGAACGTTTCCCGCCTTGAAGACCCTCAGAGTAACGGCGCATTCGCTCGATCAATGTACTTCCCTCCTTTATCTCGTCACGTCCTCCTTTCTGGAGAACATCACGGTCTCGTACGACGTACAGGCTCCAAGTGCGCTTATCGAGGCCTTCTTCCGGCAAGTAGAAAGGACGTGTCGGGATACCGTCTCCACCTCGCCGACCCCCTCCCCTCCTCGCACCATCTCGCTCTCGCTCAAGCACAACCTCGGCCCGCTCACGAGCACTTCGTCCCCCTACCTTATCCACACCTCCCAGACGCTCTCCCCGCTCCTCATGCTCCGCCACCTGCGTACGCTTCGCCTCCTGCACCTCGGCACGATCGCCATCGACGATGGGTTCCTGCGCGAGGCGGCCAACGCCTGGGGCGCACACATTCAAGAACTCGAAGAGTGTGGAGTCCCATGGGTCGGCGCCGAAGAGTCGAACGACCTGCCCGGGTCCGTCGCTGCGACGCTAGATGGCGTCGGCGCGTTCGTCAGGGGCTGCTCGCGACTGGAGAAGCTCCGCGTCGCCTTTGATGGGCGAGACGTACCGCGGTGCGAGACATGTTTGGACAAGGCGGCGGGCACGCAAGATGAAGGTGCGTCCGAGTCGGATCGCGTCGTTACGGAGTGCGAGCAGCAGGAAAGCGATTCGTCGTCGTGTTCGCCGCTTCAGGTCTTGAACGTGCGTAATTCGCCCATCGACAATCCAGAGGACGTGGCCAAGTTTCTAAAGCGTATCGCACCCTCGTTGCGCGTGATCTGCGTCGAGGGCACTCTGGACATGTGGAAAAAGTGGAGAGAAGTCGAGAACCGGATGAAGTTGCGGGGGGCATGTTGAGGGCGACCTATGTTAGATGTATCGTTATAATCACTTAGTTCGTTCGTGCGTCGTCTGGTTGCTAGAAGCTTTTCGATGTGACATTGTATGCTATGCTCGGGTCTTGCGTGTCGTGAAACGCGCCCAAGTCCAGATAGATTGGATCTTGTAATTCCAGGTCGACAAAGACGATCTTTCTCGGGCGTCCTGGACGAGTTGCGCGGTCACTACGCCATGTGGGATCAGAATGACGATTAGATGGGCTGGCATCGGCACCGGACGTGATGGAACAGCCACCTCGCCAAAACGACGACTGCGGCGCGGTCCACAAGTCGTTGAAATCCACAGCAAAGCCAAGTCTTACTGCGCTCCAGAGTGTTCAAAGAAGGTCCGCACGCCGATCTCAAACCAACAGCGTCGATGGACTCACCCGCTCAACAGCCCGAACTCGATTCGCGGAGACCCACGATGATCCTCTCCCCCTCTCCCCCACCGCAACCGCCGACAGAACCACCGCCGACAGACCCACGCGTCACATCCCTCAAGGCCATCTTTCCCGATTTCGACGAACCCGTCATGTCCGTCCCTTTCCCCTCCCGAGTCGACTGACTGTGCTAAGCCCTGTCGTTCCAGCCTATCCGTCCTCGAATCGACCGACTACGATCATGACCGCGCGCTCGATGTGCTCCTCGGCATGAACGATCCGTCGTATGCGGCCCCCGAACCCCGGGTCTCGCAGGAGGCGCTCGACGAACAGTTTGCGCGGAGGCTGGCGCTCGAGGAGGAGCAGGGCGCTGCTAGTAATACGTGGCAGGGGGACAGCCGGGCCGCGTATCAGGCGTATCAGCCCCGTCGTGGTGGCCGGAACAATGGCTGGAGCGTGCCGTGGGGACAGACCCAGCCCCAGCCCCAGCCGCAGACACAGACACAGACTGCACAAGGACAAGGACAAGCGCAGGGTGGAAGAGACACCATGACAGACTTTCAAGAAGGATTCAATCGCATCGCCGAGTGTACGTCCACCTCCCCACGTCGTGCGATCCTCTCTGACCGAACCTCGACAGCCGGCAAGAAGACGTTTTCGTCCCTCGTGTCCAAGGTGAAAGCCAAGATGCAAGAGTTTGACCAACAGGGATGGTCGCAGCCCGGCCAACCACAGACACAGATCCCGACCTCGTCGTACTACCCCGATCAATCCCAAGGCGCATACGCACCACCCCATCCCCCGATCCCATCGACCCAGACGAATCCGTCGTCCTCGCCACCCCGATCTGGCGTTCTCCGCCCATCCGACCCGCCGACCGCGCAGTCCTCGTATTACGATCCCAACGCACGAGGGTACGATCTCTACGGCGACGAAGACGAGATTCAGATCGCGGACGAGAGGACGCCGCCTGCGACGCCACCGCAGACGCTGGACGCTTCGACACCGAGTCGCTCGGGCTCGCTGCCACCGTACGTACCCCCCACGTCTGCGTCTGCGTCTGCGTCGGTGCCCGTGTCCTCTGTGTCCGCGCCGAAACCTGCCGTCGTCCCGCCTGCGCGATCGCTCTCCCCGTCCGTCGGAAACAAGGCTGGTGCGCCAGGCCTCGATTTCAGTACGTATGCGCTTGCCTCGGCGCGTTTTGTTGTTCACCGAGATGCGTCAGGTAAACTGGGTCTCTTGCCTAAACGTACGATCTCGCTCGTGCAGCCTTCATCTCCGCCTCCCGCGGGTGCAGGCGTCGCCGCGCCGCCCATGGCAGTCGTACATTCGGAGAGTACGACTAGTTCGACGAACAGAGAAGAGCCCGAGTTTGTCGAGAACCCGTTCGAGGACGCACGCCCATGACGCACGTCGCAAGGAGAGAGACCCGTGTAACAAAGTGCCTTATGCTGTATTCTCTTTTTCTCCTACCCTCTTTAATTTTTCGTGATCGAGGCTACTTAGACGTCGCTGTAAAAAACCTATTCACGACTTATTTATGTATGACACTGCATCTTCACGTCCCCGTCCCCCACCTCTTCACCACCCGCCCGCCAAGCCTCGCTCCACCTGGGATACACCCGCTTGTAAAGCGCCATACACACCGTGTCCATCTGCGCCATCGGCCCATCGAACCGCGCCTTGAAATACCCATGCGTGCCCAACGACGCGCCCACATGCCCTGTTCGCCCGTGCTTGGTGTACAGCTGCACGGGCCGGAAATACGCCACGTCCTCGGGGTCGAAAAACATGTAGCGCACCGTCGCGCTCGCGCGCTGCACACGAAAGGGGTGTCCAGAGAGCACGATGCGCTTGGCGATGATACGCGTCGGGTCGGCGTTCAGGAACGCCCCCGTGGCGACGAGGTGGGGCGCTGCAAGCGTGCGTCGGCGCGTTTGTGTGGGGAAGAGCGAGGGGGCTCACCTTGGGGGTCGTCCGACGCGCGCAAGAGCGTGCACGGCTGTTTGCCAAACGTCACCGACCCGTAGACGCTCGCAACGACTGTCACGCCGTGCCACAGGAACCGCTCGAACTTGTGCACGTTGTTGGCGCCTTTCCCGCCGCCCCGGACGTGCTGGCTGTAGACCGGGTTCACGTGCAGACGCCGTGGGCCATAGCAGAGGATCAGTGGGTCCTGCAAGCACGTAAGGAGGTGAGTGAGTCGAGATAGGACGCAGACGTGCCTTTGATTTGACGGATTCAGAGTATTCCGTGTTACGTTGGATGGTGAAGTGCAAGACCGTCTTCTTGTGCTCGTGTGTCAAGAGACCGTAGAGCACGATCGGTGCATGACTCGCATCGGCGGCCTCTTGTGGAACGCCTTGGACGTAGACCGTCACTCGCGTTCCAGGCTGGGGCTACGTGAGCTGTAAAAGACGTGCAGGCAAGTGGGCAAGCATACCTCGACACCTTCAGAGTCTGCCATCCGAGACACCTGTCGCTCCGTCCGCTTGAAATCTTCAAACTCGAATATTCGTGCATATTCCCTCGGCAGATTCTCGTACGGGTCCCATGGGCTCGTCCGCAGCGACCGCAGGCCGCGATACCGCGCAAACCGTGTGCGCGCAGGGACATCGCGGGGCGTATCGACTTCGTCTGGAAACTCTCGGGCATCACGTTCCTCTTGAGCACAATTTCGCCAGTCCTTCAGTCTGAACAAAGTGAGCCAACATCACGAAGTGACAAGACTGTGCCTCACTGCCTCTCTTCTTCCTCGGCATCTAGATCTTGGAATGCGACTGTGCTCTTCTTTTCGCTCTCCAGCTCCATCGCCTCGTCGATGGGTACCATCTCCTCCTCTTCGACGGCATCGTCTTGGGGATCATCATCTTCGCCTTCTTCTTCTTCTTCGTCGTCTGTTTCCTCGACGATCCAGGACGCCTGGTATTCGCTCATGCCTTTTGGTATGCGCTTGATTCGCTTGGGCGTGGTGCCCTTTTTCGCATCGGGTATCTCTTCGATGCCTTGCTCTTTGTCGACAGTCACAGTCATCTCCTCTTCGGTAGGCCATGTCTGTTCGTTGGCCATATCGTCCGGAGCGTTTGTCGAGATCATGGAATCGGCTGACAGTGGTATCCGTTCGGACAGGACCTGAGGTTCGATTTCCATCGTGGCCACCTTGTGTGATTTTACCTGCGCTGCTGGAGCAGATATGATCTGTGAATCATATCAAGAGCACGGCGACGATCGACGGAGATGGAGGCGCACCTTGGTCACTGTATAGTCTCCAAAGTTGGGCAGATGAACGAGTCTGTTGGCACTGAGACGATTTCCGCGCACGATTCCTGTGACTCTCAGAGCCCCATCCTCCCAATCGGCACTGTCTGCCATGATCCAAGCTCTCCCCGATCGCCATCGCACTTGGCCAGGTCGACCCTCCGAAAGAGATCGCAGTGCATTCAGCGCCTCCGAAGGAGACGACAGGTCGTACACGCGTGCCTGGGACGGATCGAAGTATTGCATAAAGGAGAGCAAAGATTTCAAGATGGGCGCACGCGATTTGGGGCTGAGCGAGGACGCGGACGAATCGGGTGGGATCGCCGACACGACGGTCGGGAGCCCCTGGGCCTGCAGCGTACGGAGGAGGGTGTCGCCCGCCTCGTCGACTTCTACGGTGGGGCTGAGCAAAAAAAGGACGTAGTCGGCGGCTTTGGCTGCATCGAGGGCGTCCCAGTGTCGGCCGTATGGGATGGGGACGAATTGAAGCGATGTTTTGAAGCGATGAACCCTGAGGGACGATGAACGGGCGATGGACGATAAGAGGCGGGGACGCACTTGACGTGCCATGTCGGCGCGTGTTCCTGGATGCCGTCGACGTCCTCGGTGATGGAGGCTGCAAGCGCACGAACGGCGTCGTCGGTACAAACGTCTTTGCAAAGGGGAATGACAGCGACGATGCGAGGTGCGCCATCGACGCCGCTGAAGATGCGCGTCGCAGCGACGAGGGAGGCACGTTTGGTGGCCTGCACCTGCTTTTGGGTGTTGCGCCTGTTGATACGCGCCTGTGCGGCGGTGCTCACTGCAGGCGATTTTGGGTTAGGATGCGCTGTGCGACCTGGGAGCATATATGCAAGTGATCGGTGAAGAGCGATCGGACGACTTGCCTTTGGCGATGTCTTTGAGGGACGATTTCGTGGCATGCTTTGATTTGAACGCCTTGTTTTGCTGGTGGACGTCAACGTCGGCGATGGCGACGATGAGAAGATTTATTTACCTGCTTGAGCGTCGGTCGATGATGATGTTGCATAAAGAGACGTGTGTGAATCCCTCTGAATCAGACTTGGATGACAGCACCGGTGAGTTTTCCCACCAACGATGCATCATGCCCTGCTCATATCAGAAATATTCCGTGAAATATGCGCAGAACTGGACGCGCCGTCTCTGCCTGCTGTCGCGCGTTCTTGCCGCGCGTTCCACGACACAGCGCTCGACGAGCTCTGGAGGGATCTGTACAACATCTACCCCTTCGTGCACCTTCTGGCGGCGGAAGAAGACGACAAGGCGAGTGCGCGTCTACCCCTCCTCCACCCCCGAATCCAACCTGGTCTCAGTGGTCCACCTTGTGCAGGTATTCTGTCCGTACTCGCTCCCTTTACGTCTGCATGATGGACGACCTGCCGTATTTCGACCGATTTCCGTGTCTCTCCAGTCCCCCCGATCCAGATTCCTTCTTTCCCAACCTGCGCACGCTCGCCTGGTTCCCCGACAACCACTCCGAAATTCTCCCCTTCTTCAAGCTCCTCTGTGGGCCCGCCTTGACCTTCTTATCAGCCGAGTTCGCTACCGACCCCGCCAGTCTCACCACCGTCGCCGCCCTGGGCACATTGTGCCCCAATATCACCGATATCTCTATCTCCGCCTCGAGCCCATCCCCGAGCGACGATCTTGCCAGCGCCCTCTCCACCTCGATCCGCCATTGGAAGCACCTCGAACAAGTCTCGTGCGACGAACTCTCCCTCCCCGCCATGCAACACCTCAGCGACGCCACCGCCCTCGAATCCCTCACCGTATGTGCCTCGGGCCGCTCCTTTTCCTTTCCACGTCCCCTCGACACACAAACATCCTTCCCCCGCCTACGCCACCTCCACCTATACACCGGCATCCTCTCCACTATCGCGACCTGCTTTACCGGCCTCCACCTCTCCCTCGAGGATTTCCGGCTCGACCTCTTTGACGCCGAACACGCCTCCTCGGCGTCATGCCTGTACGACGCTCTCGCCGCCCTCGCAGCGGCATGCGCTCCCAGCTCTCTCGCTCGCTTCCACATCTGCATCGTCCACCCGCACTTTGCGTCCCCCCATGCGCTCGCAACGATCCGCGACCTCGGGCCCCTCCTCCGCTTTTCCCATCTCCGCGTCGCAGTACTCGAGGGCCTCCCCTCTGTCTCGCTCGACGACGACGATATCTCAGTGCTCTCAGCAGCGTGGCCGCACCTCGAGGAGCTCGCCCTTTCGACGTACGTCGACCATCCGACCGCGTCACTCCCCACCGCACAGGCGCTCGTCCGCCTTGCGCGCGCGTGCCCGAAACTGAGAGTCCTCGCGCTCGTCCTCGACATGACCGCTCTCCCTCCCGTACGCGATGTCCGCTCGGACGTGCTCGACGTGCTCTGTCTTGGCAACTCGCCCATCAAGAGTCCCCTCGCTGTCGCAAGCCTCTTGCGCTCTCTCTATCCTGCGTTGAGTAAAGTCGATTTGGGCGTGTGGAACAAGGAGCCTCTGGATCGGCTTCCTCGGCGTGATCGGTACGAGCTGTGGTGGGGTTTCGTCAACACCCACCTACATATTTTGGATTCCGTCGCCGACGTGGTGTAAGAAAATCAGTAATTTATTTATCCATACTGTATTTTTACGACTCCAAATCATTCCTTGCGCACTCCCCCAGCAACACCGCCCGTCAGAATGCTCGGCAACTCTTCGCTGCTAACCGCATACAACAGCGACACCGAACCACCCATGAGCAAAATCAAGGTGATCACCGTCCCAGTGATCAACACGAACGGGCTGCGAAAAATATATGAAAAAAATAAACCCAAGACACAGCGAAGCGACTCACCCACTAACGTCCCTCCGCTCACACTTATCCCCTGCCCAATTCTGCACCTTGCCTGTCTCGCTCACCGTCGTCGTACACGCACAGACGAAGCATGCCTGTCCAGCCATCGTCGCATTCGTACATTGCCCATGCCCCGAACACTCGTTCGTCGCCTCCCCGCACGCATACACCGAGTCGAAACACCCAGACGACAACGTCGAAGCCGCGACGAGACGCTCCCTCCGCTGTGCCCCAGGAGCATACGTCACCACCGCCAAACGCACTGATCGTTGCAACGCAGCATCGACCGACGCCCTCACCGTCTCCGCAGCAACCCTAACCTGCTCACTCTCTGTCCCATACTCCGCCGCGAGCAACGACAGGCCCTTTAGCTCGAGCGACGCAAAACGGTCCGTCGCAGGCAGCGCATCAACGTACCCGACAAGCGCCGCTGCCTCGGCCAGGAACGCCTCGCTGGCGGGCGCCGGGGCCGAGAAGAGGTCGAGAGTGCGAGGGAAGCCAGACGATGGCGAGCTGGCACTCGTGACGTGCGTGTACACGTGCGAGGCACGCTGGGTGCATGTCGTCAGAAGGGCGGGGAGTGTCTCGGGCGAGGGCTCGGAAAAGGAGAACGAGGGCGCGAGCGTCGGCGGGAGGAGGTCTGCGGGGCATAAGTCGGGGCGGGGCGGGAAATGGGTCGCGTACCGCGTGCATAGGCTTCATCAACGAGGAGGAGGAGAGCGCTCTGGTCTCCTTGTCCTACAAAGTCGCGTTCTCGGAAAAGGTGGTTTAGCCGGGAAGACTGGTCGATGACTTCAAACTGCCCGAGACCGAGATGGGCGGATAGGACAAGGTTGGCCTGCTTGAAAGAGAGACGAGAAGGAAGGGAATCCGACGGATGAAGATAAACAGTCGCAGCGTTGGCGACGGCGAGAAAGAGAAGCGTCGATGCGTACATCGTCGTCGAGGCAAAGGAGAACGACGCTGTGTTGACAATTGTTTACACCTAATGAATATCTCGTTTACTTTGATTAGGGAGCCGGCGAGTACAACTGGACCCCACCCTTCTTGAACTCTCTGATGACCTTTTGTCCCCCGTCCTCTTTCTTTACCCATTCCATGAACGCTGTCCATATCTCCGCGTCCTCGCGCTTTGCAGCTGAACCCAACAGCACATGCGCCGGATTCAACAATGGATCGCTCCGGTCCGTGTCTTCGCCCTCGGCAAAAATGCTCAACGCAGACGTGACATCGGGGGGAGAGGACAACCACGTGCCCTTGTCCGTCAGCGTATACTCTTCCAACACCGACGCTGCCTTGAGTGCCTGGAGCGGGAATCGCGGGTATTGGTGGTACCATTTCGAATATGGAAACCCCCATGGCACCTAGTCGCGATCATCGGTCAATGAAAATGTGGGATACCATGAAGGTATACCTGTCCTATCGTGCAAAATAGCGCGCTTTCCTTGATGTTGGTCGCGCTCTTATCGAACCGGGAGAGGAATCGAACAGATTCTCGATCAGTTGGCGGCATCTTGGGTCGAGCGTCAGATCGCTTCGTCGCAAAAAACAAACAAACAAATTCTATACGCTACCACTAAATCCTTATTCCCCTGGTCTACGATCTTGTTGAACATGGCATACACGTCACCGCTATCTTTGAGTTTAGCAGGGTCCGACCGAGGTCCTACGAGGTAAAAGTGATCCTTAAATATTGTCAAGTGGCCGTACTATGGTATACATGGCATGGCACCCACCCGGAAGCCATACACTCTCTCGGTCGCAACCCCAGTTTTCACCGCTTGTAGTTCTGCAGATTCGTTGTAAGTGACCGCGATATCGATTTCCCCCGCGGCGAGATACCCCAGGCTTTCGGTGGTGTCCCCGAGATACCAAGCCACCTGCTCACGTCTGAGTGGTGTAACAGGTAGTGAATATAGACCCAAGAACCTTGAAAGGTTCGATGCGATTATCATAGCAATAATTGATGAAGGTGTCGGCCCATTTGCGAATGAGACCAGACTGACCAGCCCCTCCGTTTCCAATCCGAAGACGTATCTCTCGTCCAGGCAAGTCCCCGTCGTAGACTTCCTGTGGCTGGATGGACACGTTCACCGTGTAAACACCTGATCCGGCGAGGAGCCCGTCTGGAACTTTTAAAGCCGACTTCGAATCCGAGCTAGCCAGCAAAAATCGTCAGCGAGGAATGGCGGGTAAAAGAGGCCGCACTCTGAATGTCGCAGGATATGCTCCATAGCGAACTTACTTATCCAGGTTTGTTGGGATTCAAGGGATTTAAACGGCGTTGGTCTTCTGACTCTCACGAAATCATAACGTTGATCGCGCCATAGGGGCGTAAGAAACCACGAAACGTGTTCGGCTTGATACAAGGTTCATGGAGTCTGACCAAGTGACCGCCAGTTATCCGCCCTTTTTCACAAGACATACCTCAGACAGACACTACACCACACCCCTAGCCGTGATGACGTTGTTTGAAAGAGGCCGATCGCGTTTGATGTAATAACATTGTTCCTGCTCAAGGCACTCGTGAACACGAGATCCACCAGAAGTGTGGATCGTTACATACCGCATTACGACCAGTGGTCTTATCAGCTACATTCCAGAGGGCGTCCACTAAACCCCACAAGGCAAGGCAAAATGAGCATAATGATGACTCGGCCCCTAAACGCCTCATTCACCGTTCGTGAGGTAAGTGACACGCAATCATAGGACCGCAGTCCCGCTCGCGTAGGTGAGACCTTGCCCAAAGATGGTCTGTGCGTGGGAATCGCAGCATGACGTCCTGCTGAGTTTGAATTTTCGAGCTTGTCCTGTTAGTCATTGAACTATAAAAGCTCCTCCCTCTCCCTCCCACCACCCCCGCTCACCGTGCCCGCCATTGTCGGCGTCGTTCCCAATGTCGAATAAGATTGTGGTGAGCGACTCACCCGACCTCGGCCGTAGTAGTTCAGTCAGGTAACAGAGAAATTTTCGAGCCCTCGATATACCGCGCCGTCATAGACGAAGTCATCGCTGCCATTAAGCCCGAATTCGACGAGTATGGCGTCAACGAAGACGTCCTCGCCGAACTTCAGCACGTGAGTGTGGTCGTTGCCACCTCCAGGTCTGTTGACCAATCCGCGCGTTAGAAATGGCAGAGCAAAGTCGTCGCCTCGCACGTGGCCGAGTTCGAATCGCAAGCCCCACAGGCGGCGCAACACCATCCCGTCTACCCGCCCCACCCGATGCACATGATGCCACACCCGCATTACCCGTCGTCGCACCACCCGTACGCGCCGCCACCGTCGACCCAAGTCAAATCCGAGCCCGTCGACAGTCGGTATATTTTGAGCGCCCCGCCCGGGATCGCACCGTATGCGCTCCCACCGCTCCCTGGGCCCCAGCTCAACGGGATGAAACCACCTGCGTATCCGGGCGGACAGCAGAGCGTGCTCTCGTTCCCTGCGCACCCACCACATTTGGCGCGTACGGCTGCGCGGCCGTATGTCCACCACCCTCCTGCGGCTGCGGCGGCGACGCAACCTACAACGTCGACTGCATCGCCAAATTCAGCGACGCAGCCTGCGGCAGCGCAGGCGCGTCCTGCCCAGTCAATTCCACAAGTCGACGGCCCGTCGTCGGATTCGGAGTCGCCGTCTCCGCCACCGAGTCAAACGTATGCGCCCCGTCCGTCTCACCCCTCGTTACCCCAGCCCTCGCAGACGTCGACGTCGCAGGTGGGGGACGAGGCTATTAACAGTGATCTAGATGACTCGGACACCGAGGGCGAAGAGGATGCGGAGGAAGGTGGACAAGGGGACACGGACATCGTGTTTTGCACTTACGACAAGGTCCGTGATGCTATTTATTCCTTGGATTCACGTCATGCTACATCCCGGTCGGCAGGTCGGACGCGTCAAGAACAAGTGGAAGTGTATCCTCAAGGACGGCATGATTCACATCAATGGCAAAGATTACCTATTTGCCAAGTGCACGGGGTGAGACGCTTCGATCTATCTTTTCTTCTCTCGTCCCGGAACGCGCTCACGGCTCGATCGACGTCGTTTTTTTTTCTCTGCAGCGAATTCGAATGGTAGCCCCGGGCGCCATGCACTCGTCGAGGAGAGCTGGATTATTTTTGCATTGCACGCGCACCGACTCGGGCACATTTTTTCTTTATAAAAAGAGAGTCGCTATATACTTGTTCATTACCGTGATGTCGCTCGCTTTCTTCATGTACAATAAATAATACCATGCAGGCCTGTTGACGGGCCCTCCCAAAGGCCGATCAGGACCTAAACCACCGCTCCACCCCGTGACACGTGCCTAGGAAAGATGATCAGTCACGCAATCTTACCCTCTGATACGATAGCGTTTCCCCCCCGAACATGCTCTTGGCAAAATGTCTCTTCCAAGGCACGGTTCGAAAGCCGAAACGTTAACCTTGAGTCGGCCAATTTGCGAAACCCGGTCAATCGCACGAGGTGCCGATCTTGGGGGGAGACTGGCAGTCAGGACCGCAGCATAGTAAGTTTCACCTCTCCCCCAAAAAAAAGGAGCGGGACCAGATAACGTTGAAGCCTGTCCATGATTAATTGATTCATCATGTGACGCGACACCTGACGGGGTGCCTTGCCGGCGCAAGCGAACAAGTCGCGCTGATGAAAAATTATTATTATTGAATAGGATGCTCGCACCATCAAATATGACTTGACGGCGAACGTACTCCGTCACCTTTTTCGATGCTCCGACCCGAACGACGTGCAGCCTTTGAAGGGACAGATGCCAACGTATGCTTGTGAACTCGGCCTGCCGGGCCCGATTCTGGCGAGACGTTATGTGGAAACAGAATAAGGGGCTGAGTTCATATAATAATGATATAAACGTGCAT
Source organism: Austroboletus novae-zelandiae (assembly GCA_038090275.1). Classification (NCBI taxonomy): domain Eukaryota; kingdom Fungi; phylum Basidiomycota; class Agaricomycetes; order Boletales; family Boletaceae; genus Austroboletus; species Austroboletus novae-zelandiae. The sequence goes on along the minus strand of JBBPML010000056.1, from coordinate 64,710 downwards.
GCTAACTCACGTACCGTACCGCTATTCAATTGGAGTCGCCGGTTACATACATACCGCCCTGCGTCCTTTCATAAGATGGGCCGGTTTTCAGCGCCTCAGGAATGACTGTATTAGCAAAGGAAAAAAGGGGGGTTTTTTTTCGCTCCTCCTTCGGGAAGTTGCGTAGGGTGGTCGTGATGATAGACAATAGACATCGACCCTGTCTTGAACAGATCGTATCTATAGATAAGTCTGAGTCTCAGACCTGACCATTTACATCTTCAGGGGGGGACAGACCGACACAGTAGTGCGCCCCCACCCTTTCTCCCCCAGTCCATTTTCGCAACCGACGCAGACGAATAAACACGTGGCGATGTCGACCAAGTTTAAAAAGTGGGGGGGCATGTTTTTCATGACGGCGAACAAGAAAGAAATCGTAATAACTTGAAATAACCGCATCGAGGGTCCAGAGCTCGGCTCGTCGGGTCATCGAATTCATTTACCCAGGTCCCGGACGACTTTAAGCGAATCCCCCTTTTTTGCCGCTCCGTCGACGAGCGTCGATGCAGGCCAGACCAGCCTCACAATCGCCTCGTTGTGGGGAGAATCGGTGATGAACGTCAAAAGAATGGAGGATCATCAGAACTTGCCAACGTCGCGTTGCGTCCACGGGAGTCGAATCGGTACGACCATCGATAATCAGGTGCCAGTTGGCGAGCCGTTTGCTCAGGAATAACAATAAAAAAAGAAGATTTTACCTTTATATTTTTTTTGTCTGCCAGATTTCTTTGATCTTCGAGTGAGGCACCGAGCCTGCACAGGCTGACCATTTTATTATCTTGTGTAAGAGACGGCATTGCCTCCATGATTTATAGATTAAGCGCATATCAAAGAACCTAGGCCTGATCCTGGGGTGTGTATGGCCCAGAGCTGATAAGGGGGGACAAGCAGGGAGAGGGGGCGAGAGAGGGGGGGGGCGTTGGAATGTGATCGTTTAGGGGGAGAGCAAGTCCCATCCCCCTGGCCCCCCATCCCACTATTCATCGACCGATCGCCCAAAACGATCCGTTCACATTTACGCCCCCCCAAGAGTTTTTTTTTGCGCATCGACGCTCGGAATGATCCGCAGGGTCATTTCGAGTTAGAGTTCCGGATCTCCAACAGATTAGGAATCGCCATCGCCAAGTCATTGACCGTGCGCTCGCGTATCGAGGTGACCCACTGAATAGAATAGTTTCATCGATGGAGCCAGTCGGGGACGTTCCCGGAAAAACGCTGGGCGTGGAGGACACACGCGGCAAAGATGGTCCGATCAGACAACCTAGAACAGCACCATGCTCAGATAGGGCTGTGGGAGGGGAGAGACCTCGTTGACATGCTTACAGGAACGGGCGCGTTCAGTTCCGCGTTGCTTAGTCTGGGCATGCGTTCGAGAAAAGCAATGCCGTTCTCATGCACACACCCCCTAAGATGGCTGCGCACTCGCCGTGCCCAGCCGTACCAACGAGAGTCATCGGAACGTCGTCTTGGTTCGACCCGTTCTCAGGCATAGGGTTCCAACCGCCCCTCGATACCAGGGCAAGAGGAGCTGCTGCGCAGGCGTCAGAGCCGGTTCCGAGCTTCATACAGGGAATAGGCCCCCTCGAAGTGACCACGTTTCGAAAAATTCGAAACCCCCTCCCCCCTCGTCAACGAGCGTCGTCTTGAAATGGGATAACCCCGCACGCGTCTCTTTCCCCGAATCCGAAACCGTGGCGTCCGACGAAAGAGGGTGCCCATCACGAACGCACGAACGAACGAATCGGCACGGGGCGGATTCGTAATACATACATAAGTTTTCCCCAGGTCGAGATACCCATCACGGTCTCGGTCGCGTTTGTCCATTCGCTCAGTGGCGTGGCGTCGTCGGAGTCGGGCGAGGGACCCTTTCTCGGGGCCTTCCTTGTCTTGCTTCTGCGCTTCTTGCACCCCACGCGGCGCTCAGGCATTCCGGGACCCGACTTTAAGAAAGTAGAAAAAAAGTTGTCGATTACTATATTCGGCGACGTGGTGCTGTCATCGTCCCCAGTGGATCACATCCGACGGCATTGAGAGCGAGCTAGTGGACGCCAATGTTTGGGAATCGGCGGTGTCAGTGACAGGATATGTGTAAGTACTATATCATGTCATTAGCGCTGAGAGTGAGTGACGACGGCATGCGACACGGGAATCTTGGCGACTGAAAGGTGTAGTAAATGGGACGGACCTGAATTTACCTCCGCTTGGGGTCAACGTACATGACAGTGTGAAAAACACTACAACACTACTTTGTATGTCGTCAGCGCGCAATTAAACCAAATGCATATTTTCACGCAACACAGTAACTAGACTACAGGAGAGAAAAATACCCAGACCACCCTGCATCAGAAAGAGCTCAAGACACACAAAAACCTTGGTTGTCTCTCTACGAGCCGCTCGAGGACACATCAAAATGCCTGCATACATTTTCCTCACCGTCACGGATGCTCATCGTCGTTATTACAGCCATTGTCGCTTTGCAGGCTAATAAGAGCAATATAATTTATCACCGTTGCACCGCACAATAATCCGAAAATAGTCACCCCGACCGTGGTCCTAATGACCGTAGAGCCATATCGTCGACCGCATTTCTGCGGTACGAACGTCGTTGAAGAGAATGAAGTGGCGCGAGATCCACCTTTGACGGCCCAATGGCACCTTCCTCAGAGGTTCTCACTGGATAAAGTTGAGTGGGGGGTTCAGAGCGGAATAGTTGAGCAGGTGGCGGAAGAGAGATTTGAGGATAATTGTTGCGGGAGGGGTGTGCAGTTGCACTTGCTTCAGAGTCGTAGGTAAACTCGTCGCCCTGGCGCGTGGCGCCATGAGACGAATGAAGCAGACCGGCCGCAGACGAGGGTCGGTCGTAACTTGACGCAGATTCTCGTAGAGAACTCGGATATGCACCAGCCAATTCAGATTGATATGGCGCACCCCTGTCTTCGACAGGAGAACTGGTGGGCAAAACTGACCCATGACGGGAAGGGGGGGCGGGATTGTGCATGGACACATACCCAACAGAGCGGCCCCGATCGAAGGTGGCTCTCCGGTCTTTGCTCGGAGGACCATGTTGATAATCAGGGATTCCCGGCAACGAGGGACGTCGAAATTTGTACTCGACGTCGTCAACCTCGGATCTCAATGGAGGTAATGTATGGAGTGATCCAAGGGGGGGGAGAGGGGGAGGTACCGAGTACTGGGGAATTTCGGTAAGGCGAATGGAAGGAGGGTGGGAAGGTTGTGAGCTAACTCGGTAAGGTTCCTGGGGGAATGTCGGTGATGATGACCCTGTGTAAGAGGCGGACTGGGTAGAATATGCGGCAGGGAATGCGGCATATGTTCGCATCACGGAAGTGGGTACTTTGAGAACGTCTGCGCGGGCACGGGCATCGTCCCCCTTGCGATTCTTGCTGACGCGGGTGCTCTGAAAGATTCCCTCAGGGACTGTGAGCTCAGCAACGCCAGGAATATCGTCGATTGTGCCCAACTGGTCGACGGTGGCTTGTGTGAAATACGCAGCTATTCTGGATCAGGATGACGCGGGAAGGACGTGGGGGTTGGCAACTTACTCAGGTGCCACTTTCGGCGACCTTTTTCTGTTTCGACCCAAACGGAGTACGTTTGCTTTACTAGTGGATCCCAGTCCCGCGGGGGCTGCTTATCGGAAGTGCTGGTCCAGTAGTGAGGAAGAGGAACAAGATGTATGTCAAAACAATTACCCCGAGTGAGCACCACCGTCCGCGGGTGGAGTGTACTTTTCGTAGTAGAAGAGGAATTCCTGCAGGGGGAGATGAGCGATGTGGCATCGGAAAGGGGAGGGGCCGCACGTCTCGCACGCGGGAGGGACTCCAGCGTCGGCCTTCGGTGAAGCGCTCGATGCCGAGACCGGTGATTTCAGTGTGGGGACCTCGTTCCTCCCAGGCATAAATGCAGCCTGAGCGGAGAGCAAGGCGCTCGTCAGCGTCGAGACGCCTGGTGATCATGGGGAGTATGCGGCGCTGGACGGCATAGAAGATCTTGTGTGCGTCGCGGGTGGAGCGGATGCGCACATTGGTGCAGGTCGGTCGCTGCTGCATTGGCAGGAGATGATGACGGAGGAGGAGGGAGGGGATGCGGAAGGGAGAGAAGGAAGGAGTATATATTCCGAGATCTGGCGGGGGGAGGAGGCTATTTGGTAATCTGGTTTGGTAATTAATTAAACTATTTTCTAACGAGGTAGGAGGGGTGGGGAGGAGCGGCTGCAGATGCCATGACAAGATATTATCAAAAACCTGTCAACGGAAAAGGCGATACTATGATAATTACCGCAACCAGCCGCCAACCTTATTGGTGCAACGGACCCAAAAGGCTGGTCGTCAATCTCGATTGCTGTCCCGAAACTCTATCACTTTATTACAACCTAAACCATACCCACCATAACAACAATAAAAAAACTGGAATTTATTTCGTGGAGAGTATGTCCTAGCGCACCATCTGCGGCATGTTCCGGCCCCACTCCTTTATCTGCCTAGAGGCCCACCGCTTCTTCGCCCTCGCCCTGCAAATCGGTCGACATCCGAACATATTGCAATGGAAAGTCCCGCGATCACCGGCTAGAACACCATCCGCATTGTTTGGTGTCTGTTTGCACTTATCAGACACTCCTCCTCCTCCCGTTCCGCGGCACTCCCGGCACTCCCTCTCCCGGCCTGTCACAGACACCATCCACATGACGTCCCCAGCCTCGTCCGCTGATTTCAATCGATGCATCCTACACCGGCACCGTCTCTGAGCGATCTCCTGCCAAAACGTTTAACTACGTTAATTCCCAATCAAATTTCCGTCTCTTACCAAAATCCCTCATTCCGCCTTCTTTTTACACGTCATGATCTCTTGCCGTCCCCGCCCCACTTTTTGCGCCTCACGAGTCACCACACACACTCGTTTCACGTGCCCCTCGGCACCTCGCGAACGGCCTTGGAATACCTCCCCCTTCTCGCTCGAACCAGCCTTCTCCTGTGGACACATGCATGCCCCATTCGCTTCCGCTAATCATTTTTATCCCCATCTAATTCCATCGTGGCATTCCCTGGCCGTTCTTTATAATAAGGACCTTTTACTTTTCCCATGCAAGTCTCAAAATTGTGTCATAGTTACCGTTCTTTTTATTTTATTATTTTCATTTTCATTTTATTTTGATGATCCTTGATTCCTTGTAGTCCATCTTTTTTTTTCTTTGGCACGAAGGAGGACCCTATCGCCGTACGTTCCGCTTCTCGAATGTGCACCGATTCCGGCCAAACTCTTCCTGGACGGCTCTAGAATTGCTCGTGCTGAACCCATCATTTTTAATTGAATGAACGGGCTGGACCGCCAGAGCTACCTAAATTTGGTTCTTCGGCCCTGTGCTTCAACACTGCCTATTTCGGCATTTTTTCTGGCTTAAAATTTATTTTCGGCCGAACCATGTGCACAGCTCCATGGGCCTTTCTCTTCTCTGTCTATTGCAATCCAGATCTGAAAATTGAAAGTCTGAGTCTGTTCTGGTGTGCTATGACGTTTCTCGCTCGACAAGGGATGGCGAACACACGGTGGAGCTTACTCATGACCTCCCAAGAGTTGCCCTTTTTCGACTTGTCCTTCTCCCTCCCCTTCGGGCAGGCGTATCCGTGGCACACAGGATGACAGCAAGCATGTGCACGCTGGAGCCGCAGTTCGAGATCTCGGGGGCGTAGCCTTTTGTATGCACATATTATAAGTGGAGCGCATCCCACATGTTGATCGGCAAGTCGCGGCAAACTTCATTCGCCCAGCGGAATCACCCATCATTTCAACTTCATGATTCCATCTCACCGGTAACCGAGGAGGTCGAACTGGGGCATTCTTCACACACGCCGTCCTTGCTCACTCGTGGGGGTTTGGGAATAAAACTACAGATCATACATTGTTTCACAGTCTGTCTAATGAGTACAGATGCACCAAGAAAAGGGAGAGCCAACGAGAAACGGGAAAGCGAGGACAGAATATTTCAGAGATGAGCATGGCAATTCGTGGTAAATGTGCACCCTCTCTCGAGCGCGCCGAAAAATGTTTGTCAAACGAGGGGAAGGGATCTCAGGTCAAACTAGGGTAAAAGGTCATAAGTATTTCCTCGTCCACCGGATGTCTCCGGGGTGGGGAGAGATTTTGAAGGTATACGAGAGGGGCAAGCGTCTGCCCCTTTCTTTCCAAACTCGCGGGCACGCGGGGTCCATCACTGCCAGGTACCGGCACAGGCATGGGGCCTTGGAATACCGGATTAAATATGCGTGTGGATGGGTATGGTGCGTACACCTGTTGATGGTTTCCCTGCTCGTCCCTCAGCGCACGATTCCGAGCCGGGTTGTGCCGAGCACTTCTGTATTTCCCGGGCGGAACGTTGAGGCGAGCGAGTTCGGGTATTTCTGATACGGTTTGTAGGTCATCGGCAGTATCCGGAGTAAAGTAGGCGACTAAACGGCAAAACGGCAGTCAGTACGGGGAAGGTGCGCTAGACAAAAGGACGTACTAAGATGCCATTTTCGACGTCCTCGCGAGGTCTCGACGTATACAGAGTACGTCTGCTTGACAAGCGAAGAACGCACGGGTTCTTGACGGGTTTTGTTGGGGCCAGATCCAGAGCCCAGGCTAGCATGCAGTGTGAGCCACCCAAAGGGCAGGCATGAAATCGAGTACGAACGTGGTGTCCGAGTCAGAGTTGAGCTCTACTTCTACCGGTTCTGGGCCCTTCTCTTGATAAAAGAGGAATTCCTAAGAAAAACTCGTCGGCTGCTGCGCACGCGCGGAACGTGGTCAGACGGGCTTACGTCTCGGACACGGCTGGGGCCCCATCTGTGTACGTGGCGGTCAGTGAGGATGCGCAGGGGTGTGCGAGGGCTTGCCTTTTGCCGTCTGTCCAACGTTCGATACCCAGCTGGGGGGGGAGGTGTGAAAAGCGGGTATGGTGGCAATTTGAGGCATGTACGTACCCCTGTTGCCTCGGGGTTGGGCCCGCGCTCCTCCCAGACGAAGACGCTGCCTGAGGCAATCGCCCGCCTCTCCTCGGTATCCAGACGTCTGGTGACCATTGGGCGGACGCCAAGGTTGACTGCGTGGAATATGACTTGGGCATCCTGAGGCGATCTGTGTGCGGTAGCAGGGTTGGCATGCGGCCATTTTGGGGGGGCAAGAAGAGTGTGGACGGTAGCGTACCGGACACGGAGTCTCGTGCAAGTGGGCTGCTGCATCCTTGATCGCTGAAAGACGGAAGAAAAGGAAATGCGTTGTGCGGAGTGGGCGGATTTGGAGTGCGAGGTGGTGGATTTAATGAGCCTTGTATCCAAATCGTATGACTGGGTGAGAATCATTCGACGCTCGGTCCTGCAGGCGCCAACGAGTGCTGGAAATGGGTTCGAAACGAGGCGAGAGAAATAAGTAGGGGCGGGGAATGTCAACTTGTCCTTAAATATTCAAAGGACCAAACCCATTTGACGAGGCCGAAGACACCTAACTTTAACGGTGAGTGTGAGGTAAAAACGGCTGATGGACGTCGGTTGCGTGAAAAAAAAAGGTCCTTGATGGGAAAACGGGCCGCGTTTTTTCTAATCTCTCATTGGTAGATCACGAAGAAGAGACCCGCAAGTTGTGGGTAGCAAATAGAGTTTTTAAGGGATCCGACCGAACGTGGAATGGAACAACGGTACATTCAACGGCGTGAGGGCATAATATGACAACTTGGCGGGGACAGTGCGTCCGGTGCATACGAACAATAGGACACGCAACGACTCGGTGTCGAGCCCGTCGAGCACATGCAATCCGGTCCATCGTTCGATCTGGGCAAGGTCGCGGAAGCTTTTCCGGGCGTTCGAAAGAGAAAATCCAACGAAGACAGCCGCCGCATCAAGACGGAGTGTTCTCATGACGGAAACTACATTCAATTGCAGGCACGTTTGGGTATATCAGCCCGTGTACTCGCACCGCGGCCAAGCCCAGACACCATTCGCGGTATAGCCCGCCGAAAAGGAGCAAGCTCCACACGAGATAGCATGATTTAGATTCTGGGAGCGGCCACCGCCACGGCTATGCCACAGTGATTGTCGATAATTGATCGGGTTGTTCACGCTAGAATCAACCGAGCCCATTCTCCAAGGAGAAGCGGTTTTTTCGTTGCTCGACGAGGACCAACTGGTCATACCTATTACGTCAGCGCACAACATGTCCTTTGCGGTATGATTTGGCAACGAGTCATTCCAAGGCGTCTGTTCTCGACCACGTCGTCCATAATGGCCGTACAGCAGCCGGCCTGGAATCTGCCTGTGCGCCAGATAGACGAGCCCGTATTGAAGGTGTACAACTCCCTGACAAAGACAAAGGTGCGTGCGATCGTCGACGATGAACGACAGCGTTCACCTCTCCACAGACAGAGTTCGTCCCCACGAACGGGCGCCTCGTAAAATGGTACAACTGTGGTCCCACCGTGTACGATGCATCGCACATGGGCCATGCCAGGTGCGCCTTCTCCCACTCCCTCGCTGCCGCACACCAATCTCGACCAAAAGAAACTATGTCACCCAGGACATCCTCCGCAGGATACTTCAGGACTACTTTGGCTACGACGTCCATTTCGTCATGAACATCACCGACGTCGACGACAAGGTGCGTCCCTCTCATCGACTATTTTTCGCTTCCTAACCGGATCAAAAAAGATCATTTTACGGGCGCGTCAAAACTATCTTTTCGACAACTTTCGGGCTCAGACATCCTCGCTCACGCCCGACCTCGTAGCCAAAGTGCAAGATGCCTGGCAGACGCACGTCTTGGAAAAAGTGTCCAGAGGGCTTCCCGACGCCCTCAAGCCGACCACGAAGGACGTTCATGATTTGTGGCCCAAAATCGAAGCTCTCCGAGACGACAAGATTCAAAAGGCTGATTGCTTGAAGCGTGACGAAAAGTTTGAGATGAATCTGGTTGCTGCTGTTGTTCTGTTCCATTTTGTACGTAAATGTTGTCTAACAGGCACCATAGATTCGTACAGCCTCGGCACTATTGGCTGCTCAGCAAAGCCCAAAAGATAAAGAATCTGCGTTGCTCTTGCTGGACGAGTCCCGGGACATACTGTCAGCATCTTTAGACAAGGAGGTGACGAGCTTGCGTTTCGATCGCGGCACGAAGCTGACCACCCTGCATAGCTCAAAGACACTGCGTCCGATCCGTCTATTTTCCGAGGGCTGGCTGCTTTCTGGGAGGACATGTTTTTCCAGGACATGGATCGTCTGCATGTTCGCAGACCTGACACGTTGACACGCGTGACAGAATATGTTCCAGAAATCGTAGAGTTCGTAAAGCGTATCATGGATAACGGCTACGCATATGAGCACGAAGGCAGCGTGTATTTTGACACTGTCATCTTTGACTCCTCGGAGAATCACACTTATGCGAAGCTGGAACCTTGGAGCAAAGGAAACAGAGAATTACTCGCGGAAGGAGAAGGTCTGTCTCCTCGAGTGTTTTGACATAAATTACCTCGTGAATAACGTTCATGTGCATGCAGGTGCGCTCTCCCTTAATACCGGCAAACGTTCCGCGTCGGATTTTGCATTGTGGAAAGCTTCCAAGTCTGGGGAACCCTCGTGGCCGTCACCGTGGGGTCTTGGCCGTCCTGGCTGGCACATCGAGTGTTCGGTGATGGCCAGCGCGGTATTGGGTGACAACATGGACATACATTCAGGCGGCGTCGATCTCGCGTTTCCACACCACGATAACGAGATGGCACAGTCCGAGGTGAGAAAGCAAACAACTCCGCAGTCTGACACGATTCAGTCGTGCATAGGCATACCACGAGTGCGGGGCGTGGGTCAACTATTTCCTACACACGGGCCATCTGCACATCGAAGGTCTCAAAATGAGCAAATCGTTGAAGAACTTTATCACCATTGACGTGAGCGGCCTACCTTCCTGCACGCTGATTGAAGTAAGACATCGAACCAGGACATCTTGCAACGGTTTACTCCGCGCCAACTCCGGTTAGCGTTCCTATCGCAGTTGTGGAATGCCAAGGTGGATTTCTCCGAGTCGCTGATGACTGGCGAAGTGAAAACAATAGAGACCACATTCAATGTAGGCGTCACGAGGATGCGGGTACTATAACCATATCTGACGTTTACTCTAGAACTTTTTCGCAACAGTGAAAGCCTTGGTATTGGCCAATGTGAACAGATCGGACGGACATCACCACTACGAAGAGCCCGAACGGGAACTGATGAATGGGTGATTATGGATAGGGATTATATTTCATCGCATCTTACGCACACGCTCTTTCAGGCTTAATGAGGGCAAGCTCACGTTCCGGGCCGCTCTTTGCGACTCGTTCAATACCCCCGAGGCACTTCGAATACTGCGCGATTTGGTTTCGCGTACGAATGTTTACATCAACTCGCGTGCAAAGTCACTAAACGTCGGATTGGTCGAGCAATCGGCCCGGTGGGTGGGTAATATGCTTCGGCTGTTTGGGCTCGGGGAAGGCGAGAAGCTTGAACTAGGTTGGGGACAAGAAGCCACAAGCGATGTGAATGCGACCGACGTAAGCGCGTTTGACCGTCGTGTGACGACATGTCTCGGTGCTTACTGAATCGTGTTCCATTTTTCTAGAGGGAAGAAGTTTTACTCCCATACCTTCGCGCGCTTTCCTCTTTTAGGGATGGGGTGCGGCAACTTGCCATTACCAAAGGCGACGATGCATTCAGGGAGATTTTGAAACTGTGTGATCGTCTTCGAGATGAAGACCTAGTGCCGTTGGGTGTGGCGTTGGACGACCAAGAAGGTATTATTATCGTTGTGTTGTGTATCGCTCGTACATGCGCTAAGGGTCGTGACACCGTAGATGGAAAGGCGCTTGTGAAGCTGGTTCTACCGTCGGAGCTGATCAAGGCTCGTGATGAGAAGCGGCAGAAGCTCGAGGCGCAGAAAGAGCGAAAGGCGGCGCAGTTGCGATTGGAACAAGAGAAGCGACGTGCAAAACTGGAGAAGGGGCGTACGCCACCTGGGCAACACTTCAAGTCGCCACACGTCCCCGATGGGACGTATAGCCAGTGGAACGAGCAAGGGATTCCGACCGCTGATGGTCAGGGCGCGAAGTTGAGTAAAAGCAAAGAAAAGAACGTCTTGAAAGAATGGAACGAACAAAAGAAGCGACACGAAGAGTTTTTGGCGTGGCAAGAACAGGAGCAACGAGAGCGAGAGCAATAACGCCTTTTTCCCCTCTTCTTCGCTGCCATTATCTCGGACTGTTTTTCTCACCCAAGGGAACAGATAGAGATATCTTTCGAATGTAGAGTACGTATACTACCAGTTCTGTCACCAATCGCAGTGATTCACGAGGAGATCGGCGATGGCTTCTAAGCCCAGTTTGTCCTGGTCATCGAAACCACCGAGCACGAGGCAATCCAGATCGAGAACACCCAAGACGACCTCGTCGTGCTGACGCCTCAAGATGAGGGGACAAACGATCTCGCTTTTGGTCTCACCGTCGCAAGCGATATGGCCGGGGTATGCGTCCACGTCGTGGACGACGAGTGTTTTCCGCTGCAGGAACGCGCCAGCGCATACGCCTCTGGGACGACCGGGGGATATACGGATGAACTGACAAGCGGGTTTCCCGCAGAACGGTCCCAAAAGGAGCAAATCACCGTCGATTGTGCTTCCGTCCGTCGAAGAGACCCCAGCAAAACGGGGTGTAGGAAAGAGGGACGGGGCGAGGTAGAAACCTGGGATCGGGTCAGAAGGCATGCTCGATCTTTTTAATAACACCTGATCGTCCGCGTCATCGATGTCGATGAAACGTCGATAACGGTGATATGGCAGCGCGACGACCGCAACTGGCAAGGGGGAAAGAAGGAGAAAGAGACTGATGGATTCTAGAACGGGACGAAAACGGAAGAGACGGTGAAAATGGCTCACCGCACCAATTGACAGCACGATCGCCACTTCCGAAATGGGGATCGAACGCGCGTAGGGCGTTGTACACGAGCGAGGATGCGCTGGCGAGATTGGTGACCTGATAAATGCACATGTTTGGAAATATTTCGGCAGCTTGGCATGGTCGTACCCAGTGTCTCTGGTCCGCCAAAAGGCTTTTCAGCTGGTCCCGTATGTGCTCCCAAAAGTCTGCTTTGGTGGATATGTGCGCGGGGACGAGCGATGTGTCTGCGTGGGTCATGACGACGATGGCTTATGTAACCAGGTCTAGCGAGTACGTGTCGGTCTACTTGTTTGCGACTGCTGATGTGCATAGTTTGTAGTTTGGATGGACGTGGCTGACCACCGCGATGATGTCCTCGTCGCCCTAGCACCATCCGACCATCCTCTCCGCAGCCTGTCTGTCTCGCCAGCTGCTGCGCCGAGCGTACACTCCATCACACGCCCCAGATCACCGGCGCCAAGCTTAGACGCCTGCGGCGCACACATCGTGCACCACGTCGGTCTCTGTTTTCGTCCGTTGGTGCGCACCGCTCATTTCTCCACGCAGGTCGGTCCAGAAGACTCGCTCGCGGGCGTCGCTCTCCGCTATGGTGTCTCCATCGCTGCACTCCGGCGCGTCAACCAGCTGTGGCCCTCCGATCCAATCCATCTCCGCACGGCGCTCGTAATTCCACAAGGGAACGTGCTGCGCCCGAGGCCCAAGCGTGAGCGCACCGCAAGCATGGACACGACCGTGCACGCTGTCGAGCCGACCCGTCTGTCCGCCGACGTCGTTGCGTCCTCGATCATGTCTGCGCGGAACATGATTCTATCTGTTCTCCCCGGACGGCTCTCCATCGACTCGTCCAGCTCGAGGGCGACGGCAAGCGAGGACCACGAGTTGGACGACCTGCAGGCGACGGGCGCGCGCAAGGTACCCCATGTGACGCAGTATTCCCGGGATGGGTATGAGCTCTCTGTTTTTGGCGCGCACGGACATCAACGGCCTCGGACTAACGCGGCATCGTCGGATGGTGGGCGTCTGAGTTTCGACCGCTCTCGACCCTCGGACAACGTACGGCGGTCTGTGTCTGTTTCGTCTCTCGTTTCGATGGAGCGGTTATATCGCGCGCGGCATTTTCCTTTTGCTGGTGCTCCGGTGCGCACGTCTCAGCTGGAGCCGGAACCCGCCATGGAACTACCAGTTCGTCGGTCTCGACTCGATCGTTCTTGGTTCTCGACGGACGGAGCCTTTGGGTAGACCTCCTGTGGCCTCGCGTTTCATCGGCTGCCGTTCATTCCCGGTGGGAAGACGATAACATGTCAGTGTTGGAGCGTTCGCCCCCTTGGGAATATTTTCCACATGGCTCAACGATATCTTTGCTCAGACCTTGTGATCAACCCGTTCGATGACTACCGGTGTCGTCACTTTGTGGCTGCGTCTAGCGGCGGCAGAATCCAAGAAGAGTTTAGACAAGGACAGGCCTGACACAGTACGGCTCTCGAGGAATTGTAGAGATCCTGGATTTCATTACCCGAATACCGGGTGGTGATTCTCGAAACTAGAAGGCCGTTTTCTTTTTCTTTTTATTATTTCAGAATATAGATATCCATGTGCCGATTCGATCGGTCCACAGGAAACTCCATTTTGAAGACTGGACTACCACCGCGATGAGTATCCACCCTCGTTTGCGACCTTTCTTGTTTCAGCCGGATGTCATCGCAACATGCAGCCAATTATACACTCTTTCTTTTTCAATCTCTAGACCGCCGGCACACGTGCTTCATTCGTCCAATTCAGACTAGGGCGATTTAACCTCGAGGCCTTGGAGATGTCCCTTTCGTCATGCCGAAAGCCTTCTGCTCCTAATCAAGGGTTTTATTGGTCATAGATATGATCACTGTACCGCCTGATCATACTTGTTCGTCGTATGATGCATGAGGGTGGTGCGTCCGGATTTATCCACGAATCTGGTCGTTTTCTTTGCGTGTCCGTCGGCTTTGGGCAACTCGCATGATCAGGGTCTAGTGGAGTCCCCCATACCCCCGATACAGTAACAAAGGCGCGCCCGCATTCATACTTCAAATGCAAACCGATTGGGTGCGGACAACACCGTGTGCCAAGTGGCTGTACGAGGTACAAAGTGGTGTACCGACTACTCCACAATGTTGAGTGCGGGTGCCTCGGGATTTGATGGAGGGAGGCACGATGTCCATGTGATTGCCCGGCTATGGTCTCAAAGACCTCTTGCCCCGACCGGCACGAACAGCGTCATATCCTTTGGAGCGACTCACGTCATGCTGTCCGCCGGATTCACATACATACGGGGCGTCCTCGTTCGCTTTCTTGCCCACTAACTCTTGCACTCTCACATTGTCGCTCTATCTTGAACATTATTCGACATGGATAGGCTAGGACATCCCAATCTGAGGGGTGATGCTCTCGTCGCCGCCATAACCTCGGTGTGTAGCTCTGGGTTCGCCCTGTTTGGCTACGACCAAGGTGTTATGTCGGGCATTGTCTTGTCCCAGCGGTGGCTTGCGCAGATGGGGAATCCAAGCACCGTGATGATTGGTACGATCACGTCTTTGTACGACATTGGTGCCGCCGTCGGTGCCATCGCGGCTGCGAGCGTATCCGAACGTCTAGGTCGAAAGCACACGCTTCTTTTCGGCGCGGTCGTCGTTACCGTGGGCTCTGTGCTGATGGGCTCGGCGTTTGACCGGATCCAAATGATGGTGGGTCGTGTCGTCACTGGGATTGGTGAGTCTCGTTTGTCTCGATGAGTGCTTGACTCATCTACTTTTTCTCCAGGCATCGGATTCATTACCTCGGGTAAATTTCAGCTCATGTCTCGCGTGTAGCGACGTCGGAAAGCTTACCTGTCGTTTTTCTTTCAGTGACCCCCGTATACCAGAGCGAGATCTCGCTCCCAGAGCACCGCGGTTGGCTGCTTTGCTGTCAGATGACGAGCTTGCTCGGCGGGCTCATGGTTGCATACTGGCTCAATTATGGCCTTTATTTCTACGATTCTTCGTTGCAGTGGCGCTTCCCCATCCTCTTTCAGTGTGTTTTTGCTATCTACGTCATCGCCGTCGCGCTGTGGCTACCTGAGACGCCACGCTGGCTGCTGCAACACGATGCCAAACCCGATCGGGGCACAGTCGTGCTTGCCAAGTTGCGGGGAATGCCGTCCGATCACGCCATCGTTCGCCGCGAGTGTGCAGACATTTTGGACGCGGTCGCAGTCGAGGCGAAAGAAACCGGTTCGTGGTGGGACCTATTCAAGGACCATGGCGTTCGAGGCAACAAGCGGTTTTACCTCGCGCTCGGTATCCAGTTTATGCAGCAGATGACGGGTACGTTGGAGATTTTGTCATCGCGATCGTGCTTGACGCGTCTCTTTTCAGGTATCAACGTCATAACGTATTATGCTCCGACCATGTTTCAGCAAAACTTGAACATGTCCCAAGAGCGATCCCTCTTCGTCGGGTGTTTCCTCCAATTGTGGTACATCATCGCCTCGTTCGGCACGGTAAGTATCCCGGGTCGGGTTCGTCGCACGTCTGACGGGCGACGATGCAGTGGTTTATGATCGACCGCGTCGGCCGACGCAAGCTCTGGATATCCATGGCGTTTGGACTGTGCATCGTTCTCGTACTCGAAGCCGTGTGCGTCAAGCTGAACACGCCCCAAGGGGGCATTGGTGCCGTCTTTTTGGTGTTTGTGTACGAAGCATTTTTCACATGGGGTCCGTCGCACGTTCACATTCGCTTTTCGCCTGGCTGACGAACGATGGAATTAGGTTGGATGGGAACGGTGTGGGTGTACCCACCCGAAATTCTACCGCTCAAACTTCGCGCGCAAGGCTCCGCGCTAGCCGCAGCCGCCGACTTCATAGGCAACTTTATCGTGCGTGTCTTTTTTTTTTTCCGTTCGAGTAAAACGGTCGTTGACGCTGCCTGCAGGTGGTCCAAATCACCCCGCCGGCGTTGAAAAACATTGGGTACAAGACGTACCTCGTTTTTGCGGTGTTCAATTTTGTGAACGCGTGTATCGTGTGGGTGTTTTATCCCGAGACGGCCGGGCTGAGTCTCGAGTCTGTGGATGACTTGTTCCGACGCGAGGCGGGAGAGCGCACGTTTGATGGGTTGCAGTGGGCGATGGTGGGTAGGTCGCTTGCGGCCGTGGACAAGGCGAGGCGGGCGCGCGTTGGGGTCGTCGAAGATGGCGAGGTCCAAACGTCTGAGGACAAGGAAAAGGAGACGCGGTCGGTCGATCATATCGAGGATTTCAAGGCGAACAGTTAGGGGGTGCAGGGGATCAGCAAGAAAGAGGAACAAAAAGGCCGTTTGTGCGTCAAGGTCGATACCGATGATGCACATGTGTGAATCAATGATCGATGGTTTGTATGCTAAATGCTGTACGTTTATTGCTATGTACTCTTTTCTTTTCTCTCTTTTCTGTTTTATCTCAGTCTATGCACGAATATACGACCGGTGACCTAAAACGCCTTCTACGAGGTTTCAAATATAGCGTGGCGTCCCTACGTCGAATGTTGTGACGTCAACGGTCCATCGTCGATTCGGCTAACGAAGTTTGAACATAACGCCGCTCGAGACGCCACATCTCCCGAAATCGCCGCATCTTCCTGGCTAAGATGGTAGAGCTCGGCCAGGACTAACGGTGGCCCAAAACGTTTTTTCTTTTCTTTGCTTGCCTGCAGACTCAGGATGTCGGAAGCAAGGGCCGGTACTGCGCCGCCGCCGCCACGTGTCGCGTGTTCGATCCTCGTGTGCTGTCGTAACGACCGTACTTGTGCCAGCGTTCGTTTCCGAGACGTGGTGGCTGTCTTTTTCTTCTCGACGAAGGCTCGTCCGATGTCCGGTACGGTAAAATCGCGATCGAATCTCGTTCGTTGTGACGTCAACGATGTTGCTTGCGTAGTTCTAATGACGTTTGGGAAGGAGAGTGCTGTATCCTTTTTTTTTTCTTTTTTTTCGTGGGCGATGTTACCTGGGATGGTACAGCCTGCCGGCGCACTGCTTCGATGGGGTTGGTTGGTCTACGGGTGTTGAGCGATGCACGCTGTCTCCGGTATCGGGAAGGTCCCGGGCTCACTTGCGCCGCCGCCACGTGCGTGTTGCGTTCGAACCTCGTGCACGAACGTCGACGATGCTTGCCAGGTTTCGAGATCAGTGGCGAACGAAGGTGTTCGAGTCGTTCGTCCGACGAGGTTCGGCAAACGACCGCTACTGGGTATCACCGTCGTGATTCTGCTTCGACCGTCGTCGGCCTTGACTTGAAAGGTTTTACTTTTAAAAGTCTAAACCTTTGTCGAGGCTCGAGGACGTCGGAGGGGACGACGATACTAGCGTGGGCTGGCTGGCATGTTCGTTCTGTGGAGCTGTTTCAGTAGTCGGCCTTGAAGCTTGACCCATCGACCTTGATCGTTTCGCTTTCAAAAAGTCTAAACCTTGGCGAGGCTCGAGGACGTTGGGAAGAATAGCTGTAGCCTTGACTTACCTTACTAGTGCGGGCTAGTAACGGTTATCCCACTGTCTCCATAGGTGTCGGCCTCACGTTACATGCCCCATGACTCAAACGTCCACGGTACCGGCGCTTGGATTTACCTTCATTGAAAGTCTTTCTGGGACGAGTGCGGCGGGTTGGTCGTGCGAAGAGGAAGGGCTCCTCTTGGTAGTTGTGCGTCGATGCGTCACCCACGACGGGCCCGGCCAGCGACACGGGCCACTTTCAACGAACGTTTAATCACCGGTTCGACACTTCCAGCCAGTTGTCCAGACCGTCCGCAGGATTTCGCTTCCGACGTCTTCCTGTCCCATTTCAACAATTTCACTGGAATCTGGGGTATGTAATGACCTGTTTTCTCCGTTTCCGATGATACCGCGCGAAGCTCAGTTGTCAACCATAAAACGGATCAGTGGTGCTAGTCTTGGATCATCACTGTGAGTATGCCAACAACATTGAACATCCTCTGCGGTCCTAAATATTTCACAGCTTTTCGTTTCCGTAAAAGGAGGTCCGAGTACGGCGGAGGAATGATTGCAGACTTGCACATCCATTTCCGACGCTTCTGCCAACGCCCTACATCTAGTTTCCAAAAAGCCGGGATTCGTCATCGTGGCTTACGCCAGACATCAACCACTTGTTCCCCAAGGGACTCTGCATACTCGGAACCCCATCGGGCCCGACGGGAGCGTGTACGAGTATCCTGAGCGTCATAGAGGACACAAGAACGGAGAAACTGGTCAGACGCAGACAAACTCCAAACTTCGAGTGCGCGCGGAAGTGAGGTATATGATAGTAGGTCCTCCAAGGTCAAGGGTTCAAACACTCTTCTATCCACTTCTACGTCAGCGAGAAATGCCTTCGAAGCTGGCTCGCTTTCAAATTAGTGATGAATCGGAATTAAACAAGCGGAGCCGTCCTCGTTGCTTATGGCGCTGTAACACCATGTAATGTCAACTGCGGCCAGGCGGTTACGTTCAAGTGGAGCAACCGGCTATGTACGACAAAAATCTTGATCAATAACCTTAAAATGATGCATGTGAGCACGTGTAAGTCTATGAAGCACAATACTCGACTTTGATTGCTAACCGTTCCTCAAGAGCATGCACAGGTTCCTCTAGTTGTTCTGCGGGCAAGCATTCGACTATCAAGCCCAATGCTCGGAAGAATTTCGCTCCATGCTGACATTGTAGTCATGAGCGCTTAGGTCCGCATGGTCATAGGCTCCAAAAACGTGTTCCCCTGCAACTTGAACACTCTTGATATCGTACGCAGACCACAACCGAGGTGCACAAACATCGTGCTTGAGCGTCGCGTTTGAACCTGCTGGTGACGTGAAAAGTTGAGGAAGTAGAAGACCCTGTCGTTTGAAGGGGAAGTCACAACTCTGCGGGGCGTCAACAGGGGCACGGTGTAGCCGTGAAATTGCGAATGGACCCTTCCCATGCCTGGTCTTTTCACTCGCCGCATTTGATCCACGCGAAACTTCTTCGATATGGATCTCGCTCTCGATTAAGCACCCCTCCTGCCTCAAAGTCAAAAGGTTTTGCGTTGCAGCTGCACACTGCAGTTCGACATCCCTCATGGCCACGGAAAGCCCCAATTTTCAACCTAATAGAGGTTCCATCCTCTCAACAATCCAACCATCTGTCTACATGCCTTCGCATTCTTCAACATCTAGATGTAGTCAGTGCTCCCGGCCCAACGCAGAGGGCACCCCGAGAAATATTGTCGTCTGCATCGATGGTACATCTAACCAGTTTGGTCAGAAGGTGATTGCCGTCTCTCGAGTAGTTGATTTTCTTTTTATGGCTGACGACCATGGACAGAATACCAATATTGTGAAGCTGTTTGCCAAGATCGACCTAGAAACGAACGATCCAAAACAATATGCGTATTATTCTAGTGGGATTGGTACCAGACCGAAATCCTTGCACATTTTCGATCGCTTGGGGAGAGCATTCTCCGATAAGTTTGACATGGCAATCGCATGGTTGGTATTCGCTACGATTTTCTGCACTTTGCACTGATTTATCGTTTGATGACAGGAACATGGAGGAAATCGTCAAGGATGCGTATGGATGGCTGGCGCGAACGTATCGTGTAGGAGATCAAATATACCTCTTCGGTACGTTTGGATTCGTCATACTCACTCGACTAGTGATCATGGCACAGGTTTCTCGCGAGGTGCATATCAAGTCCGAGTGCTTGCGGGGATGATACACGAGGTGTGACCGATGTTGGTCGTTGATCATGCTGGAGGATTAACCAGCATATCAGGTTGGTTTGATTAGGACGCCAACCGAGAAACAGATTGGAACGTGAGTGTCTATCGTATGTCTCGCGCGATCATTGCCGAATGCTGGACAGGGCGTACGATCACTACGAGTCGATTCGCTCGAAGGAGCCAAAGACGAAACAGATCGCCAGAGAATTCAAGAATACGTTTTCCTGGAAGGACCTTAGGGTACACTTCGTCGGTGTATGGTAGGCTTCACCTCTAATACCTCCCATGGACGATTACGAAATCCACATTGTTCAGGGATACCGTCTCCTCTGTGGGGCTTGTAAGAGGAGATGTTTTTCTTTCAACTTCTTCATCCGCAGCACATGCTTGCCATTTCCGACACGCATTAGCTCTGGACGAACTTCGCGTCAAGTTCATGCCAGAGTATTTTCATGAAATGAACTCTCAGATGTACGACAGCAAGTCCAAGTACTGTTCCGAAGAACAAGATCGTGACCGTGTTGGTGTCAGTAGAAAGTCTAAATCCTCCGAAAGCAGACAGCAAGACTTTTCTGCGACTGCGAGTTCGTCCAAATCCTCCGGAAGCGGACAGGAAGACCCTGCTGCGAATGGGAGTAATGTCAAAACTCATACCAAACGGCAAGGTTCTACTGTAATTGATCATATTTCACCCGTCTCGGAGGAAAAGGAACACATCATTACAGAGATTAAGGAGGTCTGGTTTGCTGGTTGTCACTCAGACGTGTAGGTTATTCCTTGGAGACTCGTCCACCGATACTGACAGCTCTCAAAGAGGCGGAACGACGAGACCTGGACGATCTCATCAGGCCGGGAATGTCTCCCTGATATGGATGCGTCGAGAAGCGGCTGAAAATGGTCTCGTGTTGAAGCCGACAGATGTCGTTTGGGTCCCAGATGACCTCGACTTTGGTATCAGTAATTCAATGAAAGGCATGTGGTGGAAAGCCATTGAATACTTTCCCATCAAGCATCAAACGTGTTTCAGTGGTTCGGGTGAAGATACTCGACGGTGAGATTTGACGTCAGGTCGTCGTCTTTGTTCGTGTCTGCTGATATCCCGCTCGGTAGTCGGCATCTGATGCGACCACGTCGTATCATCCCCGGACAGAAGGTTCATGCCTCCGTTTTGTATGCAAACTCGTACAAGCCGCTTGCAACGCTAGGAGAAGGTTTTGACATTCCTATTATCCACGCCGAACCGGAGGACACGGATCTGGACAACAAAATCTGGGAGAACGGACTGTTCGACAAGACGGCAGGACAGGAACTAATGGACTATCTAAGCAGTCCACAAGGGATTGCGCCAATATATCTCGACAGATTGTTGTTCATGCTGCGATTTGGTAAGGCTCTGAATATTTTAATTTTCAATTGATTATTGACTGTGCTGCACCTTCAGAGGAGGGAAGGAACAGCGTCCGAGATGCACCAAATTGGGAAGACCGCCTCAAGGGTCTCGTTCAGAACGGCAAAACATCGTTCGTTAGGCTCGTGGCCCTCATCGCTTACTACGAAGCTGGTGAGTGTCGCACATGCACTAGGTATCTTGTACCGCATATAATATTCTTGCTGCAGCGTCCGAGACCACGAAGGACCAGAAGAGCCTTGCGCAACCTCGCGGAGAATTCAAATTTGGTGACAGATTTTACGAGGACGCGAGGAGATGTCTGCAGGACATCCTGGATAAACACAAGCATCGAGACGGTCCGAGAGTGGTCGCTCTCTTAAGGCCTCTGACGAAGCATGACGTTTTGCGCGAACGCATTCTCACGAAGGAGGTCTTGAACAGTCTGATGAATTTGCTCGACGAAATTCTGAGACATCCGGCGGAAGGTAATTTTGGACAAGCGATGAACGGCTTGAACTGTTTGTTGCAATGTGGTACGTTGACTGTCTTTGTTGTTGGCAGGTAGTTGACGACCCGTCAGGCAAGACTCGGAGTACGTTTGTCGAGAAACTTAAAGAACCTTTTCCGGATGTGTTGTTCACCAAGTCGAGACTTTGCAAGATATTGCAGATCGAAGGTGAGTACGACGATGGCGTAGGATTGTTACACGTATGTATGTGTTTATTCTTTTTCTCAGATGCAGACCTCTTAACTGCCGCCTTGCGCATGGTGTTGACCTTTTCGCGAATTCCGGAAGGTAAGCGACTCTCTGACTTGTGGGATCGTGCGATAGTAATGACGCACGCTAACAGCGAGGAGGGAAATGAAAACTACTGAAGTGGAATCAATGGAAAAATCAACAGCAACTGCAGAAGCAACCCGAGTAACGGCCACAGGACAGGGAGAAGCAACTGAAGTAACTGGAATGACGGAAACTGGACCGGAACAAGTGACGCAAGTGACCCGAGTTGCGACCACGAGACCGGCAGAAGTACAAAAGCCAGGAAAGGCGTCGAAAGTAGACGCGAGGTTTTGGGAAGACGCGAAGCATAGAATCAGACAACTGGCACAGAGCAAAGATCGACTAGTTGGTCGCCTTGCTGTTGAGATATTATTTGTCATATACGATGCGAACGATCCAAGTAAGTCGGGCAGTACGTTTTAGCCAGGCTTGTGCTCTTAACCTGATACGTCATTTTCAGAACAACTCGATGCGCGCGACCCAAACTTCCGAGCCAACATCGTCAGCGCCTTGATCTCTATGAAAACTGAACAGCAATGTTCAGATGACAAATGTGATGGAGACGGCGGTACTGAAAATGAGTTGAAGATGTTGCAGCGGGTTTTCGGGTTCGGTAAGTGACATTAATTTTTAATGAAATTATTTTACTATGATTCTGACCCCGCCATCAGGAGTTGAAACCCTAGATGACAATCACAGAAAACTCATTAGAAAGTTACCAAGGGCCATTGAGTGGGGGAATGCCAGGGAGCGCATCGCTGCAACACTCACTCTTTTGAAGCTGAGCGAAAGTCAGTCAACGTAGACTAACCAAAGACGTGAACTCATCGTTTCATTAGCCAAGGCCATCCGCGATTTTCTACACGAGAAAATTGGGCTGGTTAATGTCTTGATCGATCAGCTGCAAAAGAAGAATAAGGCATTGCTTGCTGCGTACGCGTTGGTTACCATCCTGAAAAATCGTGAGTGAAAGCGCGAGCCGAAAGGTCCTGTGGCTCAGAGTCCCGATAGCGAAACTGAAGGACTCGGAGATGGCGACGTCGATCAAAGACAACGGCCAGTTGCCAAAATACATCGTCGGTATGCTGAGAATGGACTATTTCGACGATGCTATAGGTCAAGTCGAAGGGTTCGAAATATTTAGCGACTTTATGCGACACGGTGATCAGCTACATTGGTCCTTTCGAAGATGTACTTGTCGTACTGATGCATTCGAGTCAGGCAATCTACGAGACAAGATCAAGCGGTACAACATTACTGAGATTATCTCCAAGAAGTTGCAGAAGGGAAAGCCCCGGGAGACTCGGACAAGCTTGATTTGCTTGGACATATTTCTTTCTTTTGGTGCGTGTTATGATAATGTCCAGATAGATCATTCTGAATGATGTACTCACCATAGATCCTGATGGTCCCTGGGCCAAGAGTCTCGTCAATAAGAGTGTGGGCCTTCTGCGGAATGATAAATGGGAGGAACAGAAAGCAGGGGTGATAATTCTCTCTGCGTTGTCTCAGACACGTATGTACTACTGTCAACCTATTTGGTGTTTTTTGATGAGCTGTGGTTCTAGAAAAAGGTGCAGACGCCATCAGTGATTCGATACCCGAAATCATCAAGATGCTGATCCCAGAAGATTATATTCCGACGAACGGTGGCTCGAACGAACATCTATCAAGTGGAGCCCCGGTACCCGTCGTATCTGCTAACGAACGATCACCGAGGCCGACATTCACCATCTCACCGAACGAAGACCAATGGCGATTTGAAGACAAACGTTCGCCGGGAGCTCCGGCATCCAGCGTGTCTCATACTGACACAGCCTTTGGCGAAGGGAGAGGACCCGCCCAGTCGGGCACCGGCGATTTGAGTGAGCAGTCTGAACCGTCTTCGTGGATGATGGGACCCGCATGCGCACTACGTGTCTTGGCGCAGAATGGCAAGAGTTCCTCGCCGTCTTTTGGAGACATTGCAACTTACTGACACGCAACCCATGATATTATAGAGCAGTTGCGCGTGCGCACCCATGAGACGCAAGAATACAGCCTCTTGAAGAACTTGCACCTCACCGGAACGCTCGTCAGCGAAGCTAACACATCGGCATTGAAGATCAAGACCCCCAACAAAGGTGAGTCCGTTCGTTTCGTTGACTCTAAGATGCTGAAAAACGCCTTATCGTCAGACGATGTGACCCTGATGCTCGACAAGATGATCAAGGCTGTAGACAAGGAAATATCGGAAGAAGGTCTCATGTCGGTAGGGGACACCGTGTTGCCCCGTATCGAGCACTGGGGCCGTCTCTTGACGATGCTCCGCAATCGGACGGTGTGGGGTGTGACTCTCCTCCCCGCCGTGGTCGGCATCTCAGCCCTCGCACTCCTCGCCGCCGTCGTCGTCCCGCCGGTTTATCTGTCTGGTGTTGCATACGGGTGTGTTTTACAATAAACAATTTGGGAATGTAACAATGCTGATATAGACGGTCATATAGATTCCTAGAACAGCTATGGTCGCAACGCGAGAACAGCCGTATGCAGTACTTCCATATAGACGCGGGCGCTGGAGGCGACGCAACAGCAGCAGGACTTGCTGCCACAGGTCCTTCGAGTGGAGATGGGCCTGAGAACGTTTAGGATATGTGTAGAGAATGCTTAGCAGAGCTCGACGAACCCGGAACCCGGGTTCTTAATCGGTATCTTTAGTGCGAACTGTATAGCATAGTAATTATGAAGGATCCGTCTCAGATCATCGTACCTCATCACTCGAATGACATTGCAACTAATAACCGTTGATACTTAGATCGACCACTGCGACATTTATTCATTTAGAAAACACGTATGCAACTAAAAAGTATTAGACGCTACATGAGCTAGAGACGTGCACATCTAAGTACCTGCCGTAGCTAGTCCGTTGTCTTGCTGTTCATCCTCTTCGCCAATCAAACGAATATACTGCTCAGAAGTCTCATTTCAATTCAATAACAACCACGACTATCTTACTTTTCGCTGCGTCTAAGTTCTTTCCCATTTCACTGGAATCTAGCTTTGGGGCATTTAATAGCTTCCTTCCACCCTTCAGGACCTAAAATCGTTTCAAGAGGGTCGAGAGCCCCAGGAAGATCGGCGAATCCGGGACCTGGGTTCTTATTTAATCGGCGTCTGTTTTTTCTTCTCTTCGTTTATTGTCCGCTGGGGTTTGGTAGTCCTATTTGTAAGTAGAGTGCCCGTTTTGTATGTATTACAAGATGCATTTGCCTTTGGGGGTGGAGTGATGAAATTGGGGAAAGGTTGGTTTGTGTCCGTACGCGTTGGCGTCGTCGGCGTCTGTAATGCGAGCTTTGTCGTATGTAGTACGTATTGTATTTATTCAAAGGTCCGAGACCTATCGTGCCTTGTGATTGGAATGAGGTTGCCGGGGAGTATATGACCGTCAACCGTCGCGTCATCGAAAGCATCGTACTCGAGTTCGCATCCTCATCTCATTCTTGTACGACCGTCCATTTCTCTCTCGCTCCTTCTGCGATATCTCCAAAGGCAATCCTCAAACCGGCAAAACAGGCATCCACCACGCCCATGCCGCCGGCGACGCCCATCACTAAGCTGGCCGCATAGTAAAAGTTGGCGTTCCCTCTTCCTTCGGTCACCCAAAGGGCATGGAAGAGGGGTAAAAGAAGAGCTGCGTGAGTATGTACGAGGGTTGTGACAATGGAATGACGAAGGTCTATGGAAGCTTGCTATTAGCTACCCTGCCATGTTCCGCTGACATGACGTACATGGATACACTTCTGGGAAGAGCACAAACATGCTTAGGAAAAGCCCAGGGTCGGCGAGGGTGAGGTACGCCTTGAAGATCCCAAGAATGCCGACAAGCAAGAACGACGCATACAGGGCATCATGTCTAGGACGCCGTCATATATGCGTACGATACGGTTAACGGACGACTTACTGGAATTTGATACAGATCGGCAAGACGTAAATCGCGAGGTGGACCTTGGATCATACGTCAAGAAAACATGCAGCCAAAGGAATCCAACAAAAACGTACAGAGAAGACCATGAGGAAGAATGGTCTGAAATGGTCAAACATCTCTGTGAAGAAGTACCACCATAATCCAGGATTGGGCGTCAAATCCGGAAGGGTCAAACTGTCGCATAACTCCGTTGGCGACGAGAGTATGAACTTAGTGGTCGTGAAAACACGCACCTGGCACCCCAGGTTTCGCACACCCATCCCCATTCGCCACCTACCACGACCGAGGAAGCACCCAAGAGAACGAGCCAATACGTGGCGAATTGGCCGGCGTATTTGCACATACTTCGGACACTACCCTTAAATTCTTGTGGAGAAGCAAGCTGGGATGCCGGAGACGTGCCGAGTAACATCAAGGCAGGAATGAGAAGAAGGAACGTCGATGGGGAAAGATGTGTTGCAAATGCGAGCGCTAGAAGAGCTGCAGACGATTTTCCTATGGAACATAACTTGAACGAACGTCTTTTGAGCAAACGGGCTAACAGACCTTTCGAGGCGAACATGAGAGTCAAAAGTACTGCCGTGTTTTCGAACGTGGACGTAGCAAGTGCCAATGATGGAAGAAATAGGTAAGGATTCAGGAGGTATACCGCGACGACCAAGACGTCGCGACCACCTGGGCTTTTAGTGATGCGCTGCCGCGCGTGCCATATACGTAGTAGTGCCCAGGCACCTACTATGTCGCTCAAAGCCCATACGATGGGTATAGGTGGCAATAGAGTTGAGAAGACGGATAGAAACAGTGGGGACTAGGCCAAAAGACTGAACGTTTCAACCAAGGCTAGAAACGAACGCGATTCTCACATGTCGAAAAACACCTCCCGCATATGGATCGACATCGTGACTGTAAAGCCAGAGGCCCTCCTTCACTGTTGAATAGCAATTCAGGACACGGCCATCGAGAGGTGAAAGCGCACTGACAGCGGGAATACGAAGTCAGCGGAGAAGACAGCTGGTAGTCGTGTTGAAGTCCACTTATTGAAGGCGATGGAACGAGCGCCAATAGCAGTCTGAGCGAGACGAGTACTACGAAGAACGACGAAGGGCCCATAAATGAAGCTTGCCAGTGGGTAGTCGATTAGCATGCACCGTGTGAAATCCGGATACAGTATGTCGTCATTTTACTCGTCCGTTGAACTTCGTTATTCTCTGACTGCTATACATACTTATAGCCCGCCGTCACAGTTGGTGGAGCTTGCTTTTATCCACTAATTGCAGTTCCAGTTACCGAACAACGTTCAGGCTCAAGACAGCGTGGCGCATTTCCATTTCACACGAACGTTCGTAGTATAATACATGGTGAATCAATTCCAAGGGACTTCCCTCCCTTGGAGTTGAAGAAGAGAAATAAGTTGTCGACCCATTATGTTCTGATTTTTCAGGTCAGTACAAGTCAGATCAAGCTCAAACCCAAGTTTTATACCGAAGTAGGAGACCTGATACAGCCTTCCCCACGGGCGGAACATAACAGTGATAAGAGCAAGCACGGGGAGAGCTGCATGCCTACTCTTCACCTTCTGCTGAGGGAGACAGAAGACCGACCTTCGTGGCCGACGTCATCCAGTCGTGCCTCGTAGACACCCCTTCACAACGCCGCTACGTTTCTTGGAGCTACGTTTGCATCTCGTAACAAATACCCGACGTGTTACAATCCGAGATTCGATGAAATTGGTACAAGCCACTGGAGTGCTTCACCCCGAAACAACCTGGAGATGGAACAAGCGGAAATCACGCGGATTGGTTCCACCTATTCGAAATATCACCATAATTACCGCCTCTTGATCACACGAATAGTGGCCTCACTGGTATCGAATCGAGATCTCGCAAACATGTACAGAAGACTTTGAAGCTGGACAAGTGCGAGCCCCTGACGGCGTCTGCAGGCGGAATCGGGGGTACAGCGTGCATGGACATTCCAGGAACGAGTCTTATATGGTATCCTCGGAAGGCCAAGTTCATTGGGGCTGCTACGCAGCAATTTTTAGAGGAAGCCTGAGGTATCGAAACGTCAGTCGTTCCCTCAAAATTCGCCGCCAAGTGGCTTTCCTCCTGCAGCAATCTAGGTGTTTCACTATCTCTAGCTATTTGAAGCGTCTCTTGATATATCAAATAGATATTCGACGGCTTGAAAATTTTGCTTCGCTTCAAAACAACATGTTTGTCTGGGGCCCCCTGGAGTCGATGCTTTCCTGCACAATAACATGGTTTTTCGTCGGGCACATGGCGTGAAACCACGTCCTTGTTCCTATTTTTCAAAGAAAAGGCTCAAGCGCAAATTGTTGTCCACTTCTAATAGTGAATAATCCCCATCGGATCGTCAGGATCAAAGAACAAGTGATCGGAGTCGTCGTTGGTGGGTAAACAAGCTCCAGTTCGAACCTCTCGCGCAACATTACATTCTCCGAATCGGCTGGTTAGGATTCTGGTTCAGCGTGAGGACCATGCTGAGCTTGAAGACCGACTCGCAAAACAGATTGCGTTCTTTTCCATTGTCTCGATTTCCAACCAAATCCTAACCCGGCGCACTACCGTGCCGAAATCGCACAGCAGGACTTTATCCTAATCGTAGCAAGCGGCATCGAATAGGACGAGGTAGCATACCCTGTGGGGAGGACGAGCTTCGAGGAGGCGGACTGAGAACAGGCGAGGGTGACTTATCATGCTTCATATCGCAGATCAACAGATGTGATCTAACGAGTAGCAGCCGTTGGCATATGAAACATCGGGTGGTTTCTCAGCACGGTGTACCGCCTCCGAAATGGGCCATACAACCGTACGAATCGACCATGCGGCTACCACTAGTTACACTTTCTCAAAAGACCCAGTAACGTGACCGTGCAAAGTCAAAGCGTCCGAGCACATATTCTATGCAAGTAAAATTATATTAAATCCATGTACGTATCACTTAGTCCTGCATGGGATGATCGGGTCCGACCACCTGGGTTCGTCATTTTCCGCAGGGTCTCCAACTTTTTTTCGTGACGTAAACACGAGTGGATAAATACACGGAACGGTCCGTAAGAAGTACCCCGCGTCGACTATGTAATACCTCCCAATCCAGTCGGATAGGGGCGGCGTTTCGTCAGTGTCCACGCTTAATCCGTTTTTCCCTGACGCGAAATGGTCCTATGATACTAATCAAGACTACCTCGTTTTAAGGGATACGTACATAAACGAACTGGAATTTTTGGGGCGGCGGGGAATTCTTAAACGCGTTACGACGGTCCCGAGTCACGCCGCTCGAGTGGCTTCTGGCAAGGCTCAGATCTACATAATTGAAACGCGAACGAGCACGGAAATGGTGCATGACTTCCCGCGAGTGTGGACGCGCCAGCTTATCCTGAAACCCCCGCACGTCTCAACATATATGGGCCGGTGTGAGTGTGACAGAGATTATGAGTGCACACACGCTCTCTTGCCATCTTTGACATCTTGCATCACGTTCTTCCAGGGACAATCGACTCGGCGCAGCCGTTTGGCATCGACATGGTATCATGTAGTAACACCACCGGCGCGCGGCGCGCAATCGCCGTGGTGCATGTTGAAACATTTTTTTTCTTTCCCAACTAAACTACATATACGGTGAGTGGATTTGGAATAGATACATCAATGGTCATATTTCAATGTCTTTACTCTTCTGATACATGATGCAGGTTAACATGACATACAAATTGACAAATAAATAAGAACACGGCACGAAGCAAAAGGAAGCAAAGCGGGATCAAAGCAAACCTTGCCCTAGTTGCGAGCGAGCGCCCCTATTGTCTTTTGTCCGTATTCTGCCCACCATTTCTCCGCTTCCATATCCGCATCATATCCAAACTGTATCTGGCTCTTCTCTTTGTCCGCCCACTGGTTTGCGTTCCCGCGGGTCGTCTCCTCGACCACGCTGGTCGCTTGCTTCTTGTCTCCAGCAGTACCATCTTCCATGATTTGAACGGTGGCCGTGCTGTCAACCCTTTTCCTCACCTCCTCGCCTACATTGCTTAGCGCGACATCCATCGTCCGTTTCATGTCTTGATCTCTCTTCTCCTGTTCGGGCCCATCGGGTAAGTGGAAAATGCGTTGGTTCAATCGGGACGATGCTTGCGTGGTAGTGGCACGATCATAGCGGATGGATTGGTAGGCATGCAAGAGGGGGGTTATCTGTTCCCGGGAGGAGAGGCGAGAGAAGAGATTCCCAAGAACGGCTGCATCTTCGACCTAGAGTAACCTGGTTGGACGTGGACGGAATGGAGATGGTGTGATACTCACAGCAATGGCAGATCCCTGTGCTCGGTATGGCTGCGTGATGAGAAGGTAAAGAGATTAGATAAACATATCCCGGAAAGAGACCAAAGATCCATACTAGCATCGGGTGACACGAATCACCAAGCAAGGCGAGTTTGCCCTGTGAATGAACCCACGTACTTAATGGGGCACGGTCCATGAGTTTCCAGTCCAGCGTCGATGGAATGAGTGCGAGAAGTTTTTGGATGCTATATGATGGAGATATATAAGAACAGGCACAAGTTGAAAAGCCGTGTGAAGACGGTCGGAAGGGCATGTGCGTACCGAGGTTCCCAGCCAACATAGTCAGCTCTCATCTTGTCCGCGCTACCTTCGGCTGCCCAAGACTCGACCCCTCCGTTGTCTGGATGCATTATGACAAGATTGTACTCTCTTTTAGCACGCTGAGGGGGAGACAACTCAGCCAAACATTTTCGAACAAACAGGGGGCCCACGCACAATATTATAGGCCATGATGTGCCTTCCAGGACCCA
This sequence comes from Austroboletus novae-zelandiae, assembly GCA_038090275.1. Taxonomy (NCBI): domain Eukaryota; kingdom Fungi; phylum Basidiomycota; class Agaricomycetes; order Boletales; family Boletaceae; genus Austroboletus; species Austroboletus novae-zelandiae. The sequence goes on along the minus strand of JBBPML010000056.1, from coordinate 34,011 downwards.
ACCATCCAACCATCTCTGGGATTTCGACCAATGGACGAAGGTCGGGATCCTTCATCAAGAGTTCCGTCGGGATAATGGCTCTATAGGCAGCGTCGCCAGTTGGGTTTGGTTTATCAATTCCACCAACTACATATTGGCGGGCAATACTCTTGATGCCATCGGCACCGATGACAAGGTCAGCGTGAACAACCTCACCAGACTCAAGAGTGAGGGTGGGTATGGAGGGATCCATGGAAACTACGCGGCTATTGACGCGGATGGTGATACGAGGATGAGGTTCTGCAAGATCATAAACTATATGATGGAAATCGGCTCTCTGTGATACTCCACAGTGAGAAAGAGAAACATAGAACGAAAAACCACGACTCAACGTGAATGTGATAGTAGGGAGAGCCATATTCGTCATCCATCGAGTTACCCCACTTTGTCCAGGCAATTGTTTCGCCAGTGCACCCTATGAGAAAAAGTTAAGAGGTTGGTCAACGAAAGGAGCAAGACGCACATCGTCTGAAGGTGAGTGCCTCGGGTTTCACAGTGACTTGTTTGAGTTTGTCTCCGAGGCCCCATCGAATCAGGAGTCGGGTGAGGTTTGGGCTTACTTGGATGCCAGCGCCGATCTCGCCAATGGCGGATGCACTTTCAAGGATGGTGACCCTGTGGCCAGCCTCTGCGAAACAGTAGGCGGCAGCAAGACCACCGAGGCCACAGCCGACGACGACGATGTCGATGGGTAGTTCGGCACGACGGCCCTGGAAGAGGTGCGAGGGCTGATCCAGGGCAGAAAGCTGGGGAGCAGGAGTAGACATGGGTGGATAATGCAGAGGAGAGGAAGGGAGGATGTTGAGCTTCGTTCGGGAGGAACATGGAGTTTCTTATATGATTGCAGCGGCGCGGGTGAGACCCGAATATTTGGATTTGCCGGATTGCCCACTTCTGCTAAGCTATACAAGGCTCGTGTGGCCGAGTAAAGCATTTGGACAGACATCGTGTCCGTCAGGATAATGATTCATCCCCGCCGAGCTGAGCCAGGTGTTGGCTATCGAAGGAGTAAAGGATAACTGCGGCGGAAGAATGGTCCAGGAAGAACGTTTGATCCAATCATAGAGAAACATAATCATGCTATTGTAATATGCTCTCCACCACCTTCATGCATCAAAAATGCGACACGTTACATCCTTAGCACGTTCCGTTCACGTTCAGCAACATGCTGGGGCGTCGAAACAAAACGGTCGTGTCACAACATAAAATTCTCATGGTAGAATCACTGGATAAATTAAATCTCCGACCTATCACCACATTGTCGGATCCAAATGTGTCCGCCTATTCCAATCAAGCTAAGCCATTCTCAGAGCCTAGTAGTATGTAAGTTATGTTCTCCGCGATCAGATATCACGCGGCCCGAATTCCTTGCATCTTTCGAAACTTCCATTTAATATTTGTAGTCTAGCCTATCGGTGAAAAGTTGTACCTTGCTACAGTTTCTATATGCCCGTCGTACCCCGCCGCAGGTATAAACGTAAACTAATCTTTGCCGCAAGGACAGCTTGCTGTCAGTGTCACACCTGCCATACCATGCATTCATTACGGAGGTATTATAATTACATAAGTGGCTACGATGTGCATTTCCTAATTGCCACTCAACTACCTGCTGAACAGCAGCGAGTATTACACTGATTCGTTGGCTTTCCTGGCGCAAAAGCTTGGGAACTGTGCTATCTTCTCGACTCATCAACATCAAGCCCCCCTACTATCATCTAGATTCTAAGTACCGGCGAGTCGGGGGAAAAAGCCTCAAAATGTCAATCAGGTTACACGACAGAATTTTAGCCCATACTGTATCTAGCAGCAATTTTTTCATCCTCTTATACTTTGAATGAGATATCATGTAGGCCATACCATTCAACGTTACGCTGCTTTCCGAAAGGTTCCGTCTTACAGATGCATGTTTCGACGGGCTCACTATGCGGCAACAATTGGGACCCTGATGAAACATGAAAGAGCATTCTCTCCCAGAATTGGTCGTTGTAATTCCAGATTTTCAGTGCAATTTTGACTTGACGACGCGATATACTGGTGATTGCTCAAGTGAACCTATGATAATTCCTAATCCGCAAAGTTCCGACTTGATTGATTACAATATAGTAGCAACGTACAGTCTATGCCGTGATGATGGTGACGACGTGACGCAAGTCGTAGCTGAAGTAGAGGAAGCAGACATTGCATAAATTTGGTTCGAAGTGAAGCTAGGTTGCAAGTAGCTGCAATGTCGTGATTCACGTATTCGAGTGAGATGTTGAGTTGTTCGGTTTCGAGCCTGGTGAGCAAAGAATTCACGCAAAGACCCAAAGCTCACTTTGAGTAGATCGATGCCATAAACCACTTTTGCTCTATGATAACAAGTGCCTTACATTGGGTTTGATGTATACATGCTACTTTAAGGAATCCGCGAGAATGCATACACAGGAAAACTAAACACGGCGATGTGAAACGCTTTCGTATGCTCATCGACGAGAGAAGTTCATCGCCAGACTATATAGGCTAGTCGGAAGGTAAGTCTGTCATTTTCTGCTATCGGACCGGGATGCTGAAACAACTGGCTGACCCGCGGCATCGGCGTTATAATTCGGCCGGGGCTGATTCAAATCCCGTCCTACGTGGAACATCAGGACGCCTACTGAGCATTGGTGCGGGGGCTAAATACAGCACTTCTATCAGTCGCCCCAGCAGCGGCAATTATTCCCGTGGTCCTCGGAGCACCTGTGATGACAATAATGATGCTGACAATGCCAAGGAAGACGTTAATGATCGATCCGACGGTAATGAACGGAGGCGATGACTTGAGTTCCCGCCCCCCCTTTTTATATCTTGGAGAGCATAGTAGTCAAGTAGCCGAGAGGGGGAATAAGTTGACCTAGGCCTCCGGTACGCCACAAGAGGAACATCTTTTAGGCTCCATTTTTTATCCGTCCTCCGTAGCGAACACATTATAATTGATCTATTTTTCCGATCCAAATATTGTTGTGAAAGTTCCCGTTGAACCTCTTCGCTTTCCAAGACATCTGACAAAGCTCCTCGACGACCCTCGACAAGAGTCATTATTGCACGGCAGGGTCGACCACGATTAAGGGTAGCTTGATCTGCGCCAAGGCGATGTTGGCCTTCTTCACCCTGGCCATCGATGTACCGTATTCCTAAAACGTGCCCGCCTTGGCGATCCAGGTGGGCGGGCCGATCTTTCCCAACGTACGCTGATACTTGACGTTCGTGGCGACGAGCGCGTCGTACAGTCTCTCGTGCGCCATGCTGTAACCCATCGCGGGCTGCAACGCACGCTCGTCGATCATGGTCGTGAATTCTTGAACTTGGATCGTCTCCTTGGGGCTGCAGGACTTACTCGCTGCTAAGACCTGGTCGTCTATGATCTCCATGCCTTGGAGGCGAATCGTCAACCTGTTGTTCCAAAAAATCATCGTCAGACCGAATGCCGAAGGTTATTATGACCACCTCCTTCCCGAGTATTTGAATATGGGAGAGTTGTTCTTGGTATCCGACGATCTCAACAAAACCAGCCCTCGATGTCACGGGGGTTCATATCGTTTCCTAACTGGTATTTCCCATTGCGTTGTTTCAAAAATAACAGTCGTTCAGGAGCATCAGATGAAAACGAAAAGACGAACTGGTTTGATGTCATGATCGACGACGACGACGAATTCGTTCGGCTTAACCACAGAGGAATACCGACGATGTCAGTGGCCTCCAACGAGCCGTACTCCGGACAACGGACGGAGACGTTTGGTCCAAGAATGAACTGTTCACCTAGCCGACACAGTTCAACACGCTAAGGTCTCGAGCAACACGCGACCACATACCTTCGGAAGCGAAATCGTCCGTCTTCAGCAGGGCCCAGCCAAACGCAAGTGAACTATCCTTCCGAGAAGAACAGAGGTCCGATTTCAAGTAGTTCTCCTGTGCTTGGGATCTGTCGTTGGCCGATAGTCGAGATTCATTGACAGCGGCGCGAGTGACGCCGGCTCGTCCGCATATGTTCCGAACATGCACGAGGCTCCCAGATTGGAAATTCCTTGATGGCGGACGCAGGATACGAGTGGAACACAGTGCTCGCCCATATGAGGCCAACGAACAGCGTCGCGAAAGGAAGCAAGTACTTGTCGCGGTCAAGTGTAGTGAAGACTGTGCCACAGTTCCCATGTCATTGGCACTTGTCTCCGACTCCGACCTTGCGGGACGTCTTCGACAACTTCGAATGCCGTGTTCAGACCCTTTCATAACCTCCGCCGATATCCAGTTTTGCTCTAGGATCCTAGCACGACGCACACATGGATCAACCAATTTGAAGCCAGTTATTGACTCGAAGCGTTTAGGTGATACTAATTTTTGAGACGACCAGCACTATTACAAGGGTCGCCTCCCGTTTCAGTCACGCAGGAAACCTATCCCGTCTTCTAAATGCTTGCCTTGCAATCCTTCACGCATCAGATGTATCTTGACTCTTGATCAGATTCTGGCCCGCCATTTCATAATATCAGACGTTTCATAATGAGAACGATTTTGTCTTTGAGCTACTGCCGTATGCTCTCTGACTTGATCCGTTCTACAGCAAGTCCTTTAGGCCCATTCGTGGGGTCGAGCCAAGTTAATGCAAGTGTTTTCGTGAAGTTGCAGTTGCATTATTCACTTCCATCGGGCACGTGACACATCGTGGTGATGTTGGCTTTGTAAAATTTCTGGAACTGTCCGAGAAGCCAACCAGCGGGTTCATGAATGGTGAGCAAGTGAACCATGATACGGTGTATGCGATGCCTGACTGTTATTTATAAGGTTGACGAGCCACCCATGGATCTGACACGTCCTCCAGTCAACAACGGTACAAAGGCGATCCAAATTACAGACGCGACTTTCATATCTTCACTTGCGTTCCTTCCTGAAGGGAAGCACGTTTTTGGAGGGGGATTCGAGGGCAAAATTCGATGTTGGCAAGTGGACGATGGTGCGGAAGTTGGACAACCCATGAGTTCAGGAGCCGCCATTCTCGGCCTCGCAATCTCCCAAGATGGGAAATGGATCGTGAGCGGGATGGAAGATGGCCGTGTCGCAGCCTGGGATGTGGCGACCCAGTCGTTAACGCTTGCGTTCCAGGCGCATCGTGATTTTCCGGTAGAGACGGTGGATGTGTCACCAGACGGGACGAAGATTGTCACAGGGGCGCATGACGCGACCGCTTGCATTTGGTCTCTTTCGACGGGCGAACGATTGATTGGTCCACTGCACCATATTTCCACTTTAGCATTGGTCAAGTTTTCGTTCGACGGACTTTTCCTTGCCACTGCCACAGGAGACGTTTATTCCATTCGAATCTATAACACTCGGGAGGGCCGTCTTCTCACCAACATCCCAGCTAACGGTAACGCATGTGACAAATCCCTCTGCTGGTCCAACAATAATAAGTATCTTTTCGCCCTTGTCGAGGGTAAAATCAAATGCTTTGATGTGTTCACCGGGATGGTGCTCTCGGAATGGTCTATTCACAGTAGCGGCGATCTCAAGGGCATCATCCTAGCAAACAACGGGAAATTTATCGCAGCTGCTGCAAACTCATCAGTTTCTTTCTGGGACACTACGACGCACGAACAAATTGGGATTGTCGTTGAACACGAGGACATCCTGCTCTCCTTGGCCGTTTCACCAAACTATAAGTTTGCAACCAGCGGTGTCAAATCAGTTAACCTCCGCATGCTTCAGGATATACTTCCTGCGCAATACTGTGACGATGTAAGTCTGATTCTGCCCGTGTTACTTACGTGCAACATAATAACGGACTCCCTGAAGGTTCACGCTGAATGGTTGAATTCGCCCATGAAAACGGAGAACGTTGATCCCGAAGAACATGTCAAAACGCTTCTCAATGACATTCGCATCCTTCGTGCCCAGCATGAGACCTCCCGTGCGTTCAAAGGCGTAGTTATTCGCATTTCTAACATCCTTTTTTATCAGAGGAGAAGATCACCAAGCTCGAGAATACCGTGCAAGAGCTCCGCTCCGAGTTCGTTGAATTTCAGCGAACAGCCACTCAAGAGAAGAACGATATTTTTATGGTCATCGAGTCCCTTCGTGAGCGAGGCGAAAGTTCAGGTGCGTCCCTCCTCTCCCTTGTTTGGTCTGTCGTTCACATTTATCAGATAGAAAAGTTGCGCGTCTCGAAGCACTCGTCAGAAGCACTCGTTCGCGACATTTGCATGCAGGTCGGAGAAACACTCCGCATCGTCCACTAGGAGCATAATGAATTAATTCTTTGCCCTGTTTGTCCCGTGTGTGCCCATAGAGCAGAAGCAGCATGTAATGTAGGTAAAGAATATGCATTGTAGAATCTCTTGCATAGCCCACGAACACTACAGGCTGAAGTGACGATCACCAGCGGTCCACGGAAAAAATCAAGAAAATATTACTCCCTCCAGTTCTAAGGGTTGACAGATATGGGGAACTCGCGCCGATGTCGTGAAGACGCTTGTTTGAGCCGCCACGTGGTTTCCTGATTAGGAGAGATCGATTGGTGTAGGGTCTGATTGTGGCAGCACTTGCACCCATCCCATTCTCTACCAGCTCGCTCTACAGACCAAATGCACGCGATCCAGGCAAGCTTGGCCCTCTATTGGCCCGCCAAAGTTTGCTCATATTCTCTTTAGCAACAATATTGGGCCGTTCGCGACTATCTCAGTCCTGTGCGTTGTCCTGTATCTCCAACATCTAGCCCTAACGACCGACCATAAACCAGGTGCTCAAGGAAAGCAAGTTCAAGGAACATGGCAGGATAACTCCAGGTACGTCTCCTCTTCGTTCGTGCTCGGGCATCTCGAACCTGACCGACTTCGCCACTCAGAGGAGTTTGTTGCAGCCGGTGATTTCCTCTCGTACAAGTTTCCCGTCTGGACGTGGCAAGTACCTTTTTTCTTGCCGCCACACACTCCGCGCGCAGCATACTGAACATGCCGTTAGGGAACGCGGCGACGCGTCCAAAGCCCGTGATTACCTCCCTGCCGACAAACAATACCTCGTCACCCGCGGGGTACCCTGCCTCCGACGAGCCACCTCGCTCGCCTACACTGACGCTGACGAAGACGCTGAACGTCTGCTCAACTTTGGTGACGCACCAGGCGGTGCGTCTGACGAGTGGGTCGAGACGCACGCAGGTCGGAAAGCGACCGTAGATTCTGCAGCAAATCCGGGTGAGATCGATGATATCCCGGATTTGGATGCGGACGGGGAACAGGATCTTGCGAGTGCGATAGGGAATGTGTCGATCAGCTCGACGGCGGGTGCGACGGCCAACGAGACGCCTGATCTGGACGACATTCCGGATATGGAGGAGGAGGATTTGGAAGAGGGCGAAGACGAGGCGACTGCGGCGCCGAAAACGGTGGCTTCGGGCGGTGTCATTGATGCGAGGTGAGCGTCTTTTTCCCCCCTTACAACATGCCTTCCGTTCTAACATCCTCTCAGTCAAATCGAGGTTGCGAAAGGGAATCTACTGCAAGTACGAACTTACGATGTCATGATCACGTACGACAAGTACTACCAGACCCCGCGGATCTGGCTGATCGGCTACGATGAGGTATTCGGTCTTTGGAAAGAGACTGCTGCGCGACGTTCTAACGGAATTCACGCCAGAACCGCACCCCTTTGACGCCGTCCCAGATCTTCCAAGATGTGTCCGCGGACCACGCGCTCAAGACGGTCACCATCGAGGCGTTCCCCCACTCGGCCACCCTCCAAGCCGCGTCTGTCCACCCATGCAAGCACGCGAGTGTGATGAAGAAGGTCATCGAGCGCATGAACGCGGGCGTCGTCGAGGAACAGCTCGCGGCGCGCAACAACAAGAAGGACGGAAAGGAGACCAAGGACAGCAAGAAGAAGTGGATGTTTGGACGCAAGACGACAACCAAGGACGACAAGAACGTGGGCGAGGATGACGACGTCGATGGCATGCGCGTCGACTTTTACCTCGTCGTCTTTCTCAAGTTCATCGCCTCCATCGTGCCGACCATTGAGGTGGATTCGACAACGGCGTTTTAAACAGGGACTTTGTGTGTGGACGGTTTTCATTGTGCATACCCTCCCTACCCCTTTCTCCTTTGCCTTTTTTTCTCCAGTTCGATCGCACGAGGTGGTAGCTTACTGCGTAATTCGTTTCTGTGCTGTGTGTACTAATAGAGCGTAGAGTCGTTTGCACCCTTATCTCCTTGCTTACATTTAAAACAAGCATAGTTTCGTTGTCAGTCGTCTTGAATAATTCGGGTTTACCATGACATGATGGTCTCGAGTTTCTCGATGCTGTGTGGTACAGTATGCGAAAAAAATGAAATGACCTGACCCTGGCTCGAACAGGAGACCTTCTGTGTGTTAGACAGATGCGATAACCAACTACGCCATCAGGCCTGCAATAAAAGCCTGAGCTAAATTATGTGAAGAAACACTTAGCGCGATCGCCGTCAGCATTCGGTGATGCATGCAAGCAGTGTAAAAAGATGACCTGACCCTGGCTCGAACAAGAGACCTTCTGTGTGTTAGACAGATGCGATAACCAACTACGCCATCAGGCCAGCGCTAAGGACGAGCAAAACGAATAGATAACGTAAAGACATCATACTTCATACTCACTATACTTGTATTTTACAACCAAAAACTAACTTCACGCATCCCCGATCCTCTTGATCACCTTCCCCTTCACTATGATCCTTTGATTCCTCTCCCAGAATTCTCGTAAATGTTCTGCCAATTCCGCGGGGTCATCCTGCACCGTCGCCGTCAGTTGACGACCACGACGTCCGAGCGTAGGCCAGGTCACTCACCTCGTGTACCAGATGCCCTACAAATGCACCACCCCGGCCGGACATCACCTTAAGCTGAAATTTGCCTTGCATGTGTCCGATCTCAAGCGGGGTATCGAGACGCTCGCGGCCAGCAAGTATCAAGACTCTCCCCGTGCGGATGGACAAAAATAGTGACGATAAGGACTCGAACCATGCTTCCGGGCACGTCAGCTCGATCGAGATAACAGTCGGGAAAGACCCGACAAAGAGCCACGTACATTGCCAATAAGGTGCCGTCGACTTGAGCGGAGTGCGCCATCGAAAGGCATAGCCTTTGTTCGCCCGCGTGACAGGAGAGAGTGTGGATTCTTGCGGGATGAGGATAGAGGGTACAGAGATTCGAGCTGAAGTGGGGTTATTGATCGCACGGGTCGTCAGGCTAGCCCGGGCGTGCGTTCAAGACTGTATAAGGGTTATAATTCTAGCATACTCACTGCCACTCGATAGCTTCTTCCTCGCTATGAAAACCCTCTGGACGGGTTTCCAAGAGTGTATGCATGTGTGGAAGTGCATCGATCGCGGTACCTGGCCATAGCATTGACTAATCGGTGATGTAAAATTTGGCTCAAGTAATCAACGCACCCTCCACGACATCGAGAACCGCAACCCCAGATACAGTATACTTGAGTTCTTGGAGTTTGGGACAGGCACGAACGACAACAGAGCCGCCCATACTATGACCCACAAGCTGTGGAGAACAAAGTCGTGTGAACACGCCGGAATAGAAACCGAGGTTCAAAACTAGATCACCATCAGCACGGGCGCGGTGTTCACGTCTTTGAACATTGTTTGTATGAGCGCAACCAAATCATCCACCAAATCATCCATGGTCAAGTTTTCGTCTGTCTGTCCTTCCATCGGCACGGTCTTCCCTGTAACAAATTTAGCTTGGAAACGAACAAAATGAGACAGACAGTCACCATGCCTCCGTGCATCAAACGCCATCACGCCCACATCATTTCCAATCCACTCGTCTAGTTCCTTGGCAAGACATGCAAAACTCAGTGCCGAATACCCAGCACCATGATGTAGGATCATGACACCGCCTCCTCGCAAAGTGGTGTGATACGCACGAATGACTAGTCCTCGCGTCGGAAGCTCTACCTGAAGTGCCTGGGCAAAATATTGCCCATACGCGTCTGGACGGATCGGTGCGTACTCCGGATTGGATGTTCTCGTCGCACGCGTTGCGGGTACTCTTTTCTCAGCATGTTAAGCCAAGGTGCGGCCGGATGGTCTCGCGTAGGGGCTTACGAGCGCGGCGGTCCCATCCTAGCACTGCTCGAGGTTGACAGCGCGCCAAGCGAATCTGCGATTTCATCGGCCTCATCGTGATCTTCGTCTTCGTTCGATGGTGGGAGCTCTGGTAATTTGGCTATCCGCGCGCTAATGGCAGAGCGATAGAGCGAAGACATCGTTCATGTACACGAACGTCGCCACAGGGTGTTACGGGAACTAAAATGTACATTTCCAGAACGGGAAATCAACCCCTGGGCTAGACTGGTGACCAATCCGCTATGAGGTAAGCCGCGATATATGAGGAAATCGATATATGAGGTAAACCGTTGGCTTGACTGCTTGTCAGCTTGCCTCTTTTGGACGGCTGGTCACGAGTCTACCCCTAGGCTTGGTCAGCCCCCATGCGTCATATGAACCCCCACAGCATCGGTGTCATGCAGCTGGCACCGGTTGTATCTGTCGTTTCATTTCTGCAATGCCCAAACGTGACGCGAGCCTGGAAGTCAACTCGGAATGGGCCCTAGATAGCTAGCTGTCATCAGAGGCATAGCAGTGCACAGATGAGGCAGACTCGGAACAGAAATGATCTGCAAAGTTTGACTATGGTGCCAGATGCGGTTTAGTTCCGCCGGTGACTTTCCGGGTAAAATTCGAAATGATCCTTTCCGTGCCTGTGTTCGTCCCTCCGATCGGCGCCCACAGAGCCTTCGTCTAGTAGTAGCTACCATAATTTTTCTTTTCAGAGACCTTCCGCGTGGAATGCGGTGATTGTGACATTTTTCCTCTTTGTAGCCGACATGAAGTACAGCCAGACTGGCGGTCACGCATCAGTGACGGTGGGCTCACTCAGGGACAGCTGTCAAACGAGGACGGGCGCAGTGCACCCTATCAGGAAGTTTCCACTGAGGCGACTGGGCCAACGGTTTGGCTCCTTGTTCATCGTCACACACTACACTCAATGTGGCACTTGGCCGATCACCGTTGGTGCCCCGACGGGTTACTCCACAAGTCTGTGCACTTCAAATTTGCTACTAACCTATAACCACTATGATAGTCGTTTCAGTTCATCATTCAAGAACAGGGCAGTCCTCGTACCGCCTCACCGCGGCCATTTCAATATAATGAGTCAACCTTACGGTACCTGGTCGTATAGCCGATTCCTGTGCGAACTTTCAGGATACAAAAAGCAGAGGAAAAGGGATCAAGCATCACTAAACATTGCCCATTGATTTTTTTTTTCATTCGCCGATCCACTTGCTATGACTCTCGAAAGCAACGTCGACGTCTTGGTCATCGGAGCTGGCCCTGCTGGCGTATCATGCGCCAATGCACTCGCAATGGCTGGCGTAAATGTCAGGATCATAGATAAACGGTGTGGAACATGTTTGATAGGTGCAGGATCGAGTTCTGATTGGTCTTCTAGCTCCAAAAAGGTTATGACTGGTCATGCTGATGGGATACAAACGAGGACAATTGAGGTATTTCAGGTATAGTACACATCTGCTAACTCGTGCGTCGTTCCATCACATCTCACAACTTGTGTAATAGAGTTACGGACTTGCCGAGCGCCTGATCCGGGAGTCGAATCAACTGAATACCTTCGTACGTGTTGGGTCGTTTGGTCACAAAGCTAGCGTATATTAACCGAACTGTTATTGACCTCAAGGCATTCTACAATACTGGTCCCAACGGAGGTATCGAGGTATGGGTTATCCTCACATTAAACTCTTCTTGATTGATTAAATAATGATTATCACGATGTCCTTCAGTCCACAGCACGCGTTTTCAATGTCCCCCCGCCAAGTGCACGCTATCCGTTCCAGGTGCGGTCGTCGTCATATCTTCTCGTGTGAATTCGCTGACTGGCATATAGATTACAGTTCACCAGGGAATTACAGAATCCATCTTCCTTGACTCTATGAAGGAACATGGGGTAGAAGTCGAAAGATTGAAGCAACCATCTGCTGTGGATATTTCGGAAGACATCGACGCGTTGTCTAACCCTTCGTCGTACCCTGTGAAGGTGGGCGCTAACCTTACCAGCCATTTAGCTGTTCTTAAATAGTTGTTTCACCACAGGTTACATTGTCCCACTTGGACGAGAATGGCGAGAAGATCGACTCCGAAGTCGTCCATGCCAAATTTGTTGTCGGTGCGGATGGCGAGTCGTTTCCCAGTTGCATGCGAGCCCATCACTGACGCTCTATAGGGGCGAATTCGTGGGTCCGGAAGACACTAGGAATCGAAATGGAGGGTGAACCAACTGGTAATGTGGCTGGGCTTTTCTAGTTCATGTCTTACCAAATCGGACAGACTTCGTATGGGGTGTCCTCGATATGGTAATAGACACGGACTTCCCAGATGTTCGCAACATCTCCGTTATTCATTCGACAATCGGCACATGCTTGTACATTCCGCGTGAACGCGACTTGGCCCGCTTTTACCTACAATTGTCGGACACGGTCCTCGTAGATCCATCCACAGGAAAGGTTGAGACAAGCAGGATCACTCCTGACAAGTTGCTTTCGGTGAGAACATCCAGGATGGCAAGTGAGCCCTGTTGGTCATTGACGAGCGTATTTAGCTCGCGAGGAATATATTCCGTCCGTATAAGTTGCCCGATCCGAAAGAAATTGATTGGTGGACAGTTTACAGCAGTATGTTTTTCCTACCTTCTACCCTCCCACGATTGTCTTAACGTGAGAACTACTCCCTAGTCAAGCAGCGTGTAGCATCGAGTTACTCGTTCAAGGAGCGCATCCTCATCATCGGTGACGCATGCCATACTCATTCTGCGAAAGCAGGTGAGAATGCTTCACTTCCGTATCGAGTTCTGGAGAATTAACTCCCGTGGTTTAGGTCAGGGAATGAATGCTGGCATAAATGATAGTCATAATCTTGGTGAGCATCTCTGCTGCATGTTGTCTGTCACAGGAAACTGAGGATTATGCAGCGTGGAAACTTGCACAGGTTCTTCGAGGATGGTCCAGCTTGTCGCTGTTGAAGACTGTAAGTGTGGCTAAGAGTTAGTTTCTCGTACTCACACGTCCCTCTTAGTACGAAGATGAGCGCCGAAAGTTTGCACAAGAACTGATCAACTTTGATAAGAATCTTGCATCTCGAATGTCTAGAAAGCCCAAGGCAGAAAATAGTGAAAACAACTCGAACCACGAAGGGTTCTTGCGGTTAGTGCATTGTCAGCTGTAAACCTTACTGCATTTCCCGCTGACTCATCTATCAGAGCGTCCCAAGAATTCGTTAGCGGCATCGGAATTTCCTATGGCCCGTCCGTGATCGTGAATCCAAAAAATCAGCAATGCGCGGAAAAACTCGTCATTGGGAAACGAATGCTGCCACATGTCTTCCTTTGTTTTGCTGACACGCGTCCGGTCGAGATACAAGACATGCTTGTGTCAGATGTTCGCTTCAAGGTGCTGTGCTTCGTGGGGAACCTGACGGACGCACGGGTCGCTGAGTTGGAGGCGCTCGCCGAAAAACTCGATGGGCCATGTGGTGTCTTCGGTAGGTACACGGTAGATGGAAACACTTCTGACGCGTTCGGCATCACCACGATCACCGCGGACAAGAAGGGCGAAGCCAGTTACGTTACTCTCCCACCTTTCTTCAGTCCCCACTGGTCAAAGTGAGCGTCACCCCTCTTCTTCGTTGAAGGTTACTGAATGCGTTTACTGCAGAGTGCTGCTCGACGACATCGGCGTGAAGGAACGTGAGGGAAATGGATACGAGAAGTACGGAATCGACCCCAAGCAGATCACGTTCGTGGTCGTTCGTCCAGACGGTTATGTCGGTGCGATTGCTCCTTCGACGGCACTCGAGGACTTGGATGAGTATTTCGGCGCATTCATGATCCGTCGTAGCCCGGACATTTTCAACGGCGACGGGGTGGAGAGCGTTGTCTGAGTCATGGTTCTGTCCCATGTGTACATGTGTAGTTACTAGACGTGGTTATACCACTGTGGATATTGTAAGATGCACTTAGAATATCTGTTGTGCCGTATGCGCCCTTGGTTACTATACATCCACGGCAACCAGAAAGTCCTTCGCGGTATTGCTGAGCCGGAAACGGAACTGAGGCGTCGTCAGTATGTTAGTGATGGTTGCGTTCGGTTCTGAACGTTGTTGTGACAATCTTTTCCGCGAACCTTTAAGGTTCCGACAGGTTCCGGATATCCTTAGGATAGTCCCGCCTGGACCCGTATTTAGTTCCGAAGAGTTCCGGACTAGTATTGATGTAGTGGACATGCACTTACTGCATGTACCAATAGCATATGTATTGTAGTCCTCATTGTAAACAGATGATAACCTCATGTATAGTAGTATATAAACCCCATGTAAATATTGTAGTCTACAGTTTCAGAATCATAACCTTATTGGGAATGCAGGGTATCCCAATGGCACAGGGGCAAGAGGGAATAGGGCTTAGGTGGGAGACTCACCAAGCAGTAGAGTGGTTTGCTAACAGAGAGATAGTAGAGCAAGGGAAGAGAGATATTCCTGAGCTCGAAGATGGGGGACAAGAGTAAGTGTCTTGTTACTCTCCTGGGTCTATCCCCAGGGTTTATATAGCTACACAACTGTTTGTACATGCTGTGGAGCTCTCTATGTATGGATATCTCATGGAAACATCAAGAAACCCATGGAATAAGTGATGTGAAGTGAGAAATGCTTAGAAAGCTGAAATGCAGCCAAAACACAATTTAGTGGACACATAAACTCACACCTCTTGTGGCCCAGTGCATATAAGACCAAACAAATGAGCCAAACTACCATAAGAAGGTGAAATTTCTGTAATAGGTCACTATGGCATAATTTGTGAGTAATAAGGGAAGTGTATTCAATACAAAGGGCTAGACTGTGTGTAACACATGTCAAGGACTCTTGTAGACACATGGTTATGGATATAAATGAATACCATGGTCTTACCACATCTTACTACAAGTGTAGTAGACTTTGTGTCATATCAAAGCCTAATAAGTTAGGACTTCAATTTCAACACTCCTTCTCACTTTCTTGTTATGAATGGGAGTATGGATGAAGTGTCAGGGACTTCCTACCACTCTGGTATTTGTTTCTGCCTAGATTCTTCATGAAGATGTCAGCAAATTGCTGAACAGTTGGAATGTAATAAAGCTTGATTTCATCAAACTCTATAGCTTCACATATATAGTGTTCAGGAATGCGAACATGCTTGGTTCGTCCTTCCTGGGCAGGGTTTGAAGCTAGAAACATTGACCCTTGGTTGTCAACACATACAGGAAATGGACCATGTTTAAAGTGTAACTCTCCAAGTAGGTTGTGAATCCATTGGAGTTGTTTAGCACACTCGGTCATTCCACAGTATTCTGCTTCAGTAGAGGATAGACGTACTCTCCTTTGTCATCTAGAAAGCCATGAGACAATACCATTTGCTAAGAAAATGGCATAACCAGTGGTGGATCGAGATGTCTCAATGTCACCAGCCCAGTCAGTATCAGAGTAGGCACAAATGCCATTCTTTGATCCAGTCGCAGTATATGTAATGCAGAGATTCTTTGATGAAGATAGATAGTGCACAATGTAGAGCGCCTTCTGCAAGTGTTCCTCTGAGGAATTAGAGGAAAATTGTGACATTTTGATTACTGAGAAGGCAAGATCTGGTCTGGTCCCAAGCATAATGTATAACAGTGATCCAATGACCGACTGATAATGACTTCAAAGGTCTGCACGTCCCTGATCTGAATTTGGGCTAGGATTGTATCCTGTTGGCAGAGATGTAGTAACTGGTTTACAGTTCTCTAGATCAAATCTTTCAATCACTTTCTCTGCATAGTGGGTTTGATCTAGGACTAAGGATCACTTGTTGCAATCTCTAGTAATCCTCATACCAAGATATTCAGTAGCTTCTCCTAAATCATGAGATTCCCATCGTTTCATAAATTGCTTCTTGTGAGCAAGGACTTGTGGTTTACTACTTCCAATAAAAAGGACATCATCCACATAGACTAGGATAAAAATAATATCCTGACCGATCATCTTTACATAGGTTTCTGGATCGGATGTAGTCCAGTGAAATCCCATCTCTAGAAGGGATTTGTGTAGCTGCTTGTTCCATTGAAGGGCAGCTTGTTTAAGACCATAGATGGCCTTTGAAGGTGACAGACTTTGGTCTCCTGACCTTTAACTTTGAAACCTTCTGGTTGTACTAGATATATTTCTTCGTCAAGTTCTTCAAAAAGAAAGGCTGTCTTGATGTCCAGTGCATTGATTTCCCAATCATGTAGAGCTGCTAGAGCTAGAATGAGACGAACAGTCTCAAAACGAGCAACTGGAGAGAAAGTTTCTTCATAGTCAATTCCGAAGACTTGGATAAAACCCTTTGCTACAAAGTGAGCCTTTTTGCAACCATCACTTTTTACTGCATATATCCATTGTCCCTTGACAGGTTTACGACCTTTAGGCAGATCTACCAGATCCCATACATTTTGATCTTGAAGAGATTTATACTCCTCCTCCATTGCTACCTTCCATTGCTTTTGTTCCTCTAGAGACATCTTGAGAACGTCTTTATAATGTGAGGGAACAGCAATAGGTGTGGAGTTAATTGCCATAAAAAAGTGGTGGCAAATCCACTGAGAACTATACATCTCACCAAGATCAGCATTATTGGTGAGTTCTCGTTCAGAGGTATGCATATTGTGTTCCTCCTGAATTCCAGGGAGTCCTCTATCAAGGTCCCTTTCAATGTCCATCACAGGGCGATTACCATAGGCATTATTAGGCAAGATCCTTTGTATTTGTCTTCAATTGGATCGCCTTACTTCAGCAGGTGGTCTATAAGTAGATCTCTCATCCTGAGAAGGATGGTGCTGATGTGGTCTCTGATGAAATTCAACTAGTGATTCATCAGGTTGTTGTTACGCTCAGGCGTAGACCCGAGTGACGAGGGGGCGAGGGGACGTTAACGTCGCTATTCAGCTGACGTGGCAAGGGTTGATAGACGGGTGGTCCGCTATCCTCAGCCTCAACGGTATGTCGTGAGCTGTTGACCTGGTCAACGTATGTTGTGACACAGGGACGAAGGAGTCGCTATGGAGGAGCGACGACGAGGATGACAAGGGGAACACCTTCTTGGTAGCAAGGTGAGGACGAGGGGGCCCGAGGGGAATCGATGAACAAGGTAGATTCGGGTAGGTCTAACTTGGGGAATACATCGAGGGTATCGAAGGGTTTAAATACGTGAGTCTTGGAGGGAATGAAGCGGAGCGTAAACGAGATGACTCGACGATAGAATGCGATGGAATCGCGAAGAAGGAAGACGAGTCAGAGATAACAATAGTAATACAGCTGCGGATACTGCGGATGAGTCACGCTAAATATGTAAGCGAAGATAAGGAAAAGAGGGGAATAATGAAGTGGCTCAAGCGGGACTCGAACAGCGAGAGCAATGTCTGTAGGGAAACTAGAGTAAGAGCAAAGGGAAAAGACTAGGGGTATAAGCGAATCGTAACAGTTGTTGCCTAGGAGGTAGCCAGACTCATGGTCCTTGTGGAGATGGATCAGAATCAGTAGGAGGTGAATCAGTAATAGCATGTCTCTTATGTTGATGACGGTCTTGATACTGTGTTTGATGACCAGCATCATGTTGTTGTCTCTTCTCAGCAGGACACATAGGAGAAGGGTGATAGGATGGTGGGTCATCATCAAAGAGTAATGGTGAAAGGCCATTAAGAGATGGATTCCAGGCATTAGGAGTAGGTAGTTCAGATGATTGCCCATTGTCTGGATGATCTGGTGAATTGGGGTGATCTGGTCCTAGAGATATTGGAAAATAAAAATCTCTGGACAGTTCCGGATTCTGTTCATCAGAGGGAAGGTCATTAGATGCAGTAGAGTCTTCGTCTTGTGGTTCAAGGTCCACAGGAATTGGGTCAGGTCTGTCATTTTCTTTGTTCTTGAAACAGTACAGATAAGAGTCCTCATCAAAGATGGCTGTATCAGAGTCAACTTGTGATCGATCTGATCTAGAGTAGAAAGTCCATCCTTTGGTTCCTTGAGGGTAACCAATGAATACCATTTCGGCAGATTTGGGAGATAACTTGTTCTTTCTCTTCGCATCAGGTATATGGACATAAGCTTTACATCCAAAGACCCGAAAGTATGAAACATCTGGTACTTTATCAGAGAATAGCTCTATGGGTGTTTTCCACTTAGTGCGATGAATAGGTTGACAATTGTAAATGTGAAGTGCAGTGGTCATTGCATCCTGCCAAAAGGATTGTGGCATGCAAGCATGGTGAAGCATTGCACAAGCTTTCTCCATGATGGTTTGATTAAATCTCTCTGCTCAACTATTCTGTTGAGGAGTATGGGGAACTGATGTTAAATGTGTAATACCTCTGGACATGAAGAACGAGCAAAGTTCTCCAGCCAGGAATTCCCCCCCTCGATCAGAATGAACAGAGGTAATAGTTGAGCCAAGAAGATTCTCAGCCCAAAGAACCATGTTCTGGAAATGAGATGCGACAGCACTCTTCTGTTTGACAAAAGCAAGCAGAGCATAGGAGGAATGATCGTCAATGAAAGTTAAGATGTACTTGGCATGGTAGCAAGAAGTTACAGGCATAGGACCCATAAGATCAGTATGAACCAGAGCCAGAGGATGATCAGCTCGCTTGGAAGAAGTGGAGTGAGAGGAGGAAGCCATCTTGCCTAGAGCACATGTTGAAATTAAAGTCCTAACTTATTAGGCTTTGATACGACACAAAGTCTACTACACTTGTAGTAAGATGTGGTAAGACCATGGTATTCATTTATATCCATAACCATGTGTCTACAAGGGTCCTTGACATGTGTTACACACAGTCTAGCCCTTTGTATTGAGTGCACTTCCCTTATTACTCACAAATTACGCCATAGTGATCTATTACAGAAGTTTCACCTTCTTATGGTAGTTTGGCTCATTTGTTTTGGTCTTATATGCACTGGGCCGCAAGAGGCGTGAGTTTATGTGTCCACTAAATCGCGTTTTGGCCGCATTTCAGCTTTCTAAGCATTTCTCACTCCACATCACTTATTCCATGGGTTTCTTGATGTTTCCATGAGATATCCATACATAGAGAGCTCCACAGCATGTACAAACACTTGTGTAGCTATATAAACCCTGGGGATAGACCCAGGAGAGTAACAAGACACTTACTCTTGTCCCCCATCTTCGAGCTCAGGAATATCTCTCTTCCCTTGCTCTACTATCTCTCTGTTAGCAAACCGCTCTACTGCTTGGTGAGTCTCCCACCTAAGCCCTATTCCCTCTTGCCCCTGCGCCATTGGGATATCCTGCATTCCCAATACAGTTGTCCATACATGCTTCAATTCTTAAAGTTAGGGAAATGTCTGACAGATGTTGAAATTGGTTTATGCCAGCCTGTTAGAACCACTACAAGGCCTTAGGCTAAGTGCTTCAGGTTACTCACAATGCAATAACTATTTTGTGAATGGGGAACATTCACCATAGGGCTCAGCCCTTATATACATGCGGATGTGTCTACCCTAAACTACGTTACTAATCACCAGCCCTAAACTACATCAGTCAGCGTGCGTCATCATGCGTAAGCATGGATGAGTAACGTATCAGTAAGCGATGATGTCATGAGTCTAGAGCATGATAATGTGAAAATAAAAAGGAATCATTATACAGCCCAATGTCGGTGGGTAGCTCAGGTGAACGTTTCTTTGTAAGTATTACGAACACGGAGCAGTTACAGGTGCCACTTATTGACAAGACGCATGTGTATGTGGCAACATGGCCCAAAGATAGATGCTGAATGGGAGTGAGCTGTCCAGGGAAGCCTGTAATAGGTGCGGCCAGCACCCGCTTTCCATGGGGCCAACCACATCATTCCACTCTTTCCAAGTCATCGAAACATATGTATGTGGCACACCGGTATGATGTATGTATATCTGCAGCACATGTGACCTCAACATAATGCTGAAACTACCCTATGCCAAATGATGCAACGGGGTCAGTGTGGTTGCATCAGGCTGGGGTACCAATTAGATGGTGGAGCCAACCTCACTTTGACCCTTACTCAACCTCGGCCATACCTCAAGTTGACCTCAGGCATTTCAGGTCACACAGTGGCTGAACAGCGGACTCTTAACTGGGGTACAGCAGAACCATTATGCCAGCCTGCCTTTAGGTCTAGCAAGGGTGATAGTGGGACAGATCCTGCGAATTCCGAAAAAGGACAAGTTTAGGATTAAGTAAAATGGCCGTGTAATTGGCCATCATGGCAACAGCGCAGCCTGTCTGGGTAGCGGGATCATTTGACATGGTAGTGGTGACGGGACACACTGGTAAGGTCAAAATCCGCACCCAAAAATTTACTGACTACCTTCGAGTATATTCATCGAGGTGTCCGCCTGTGGCGCCTTCGGGCGTGAGTGTCGGACATCGAGGTATCGGTGTGGCGCACAACAACTTCTTTTCTGCGGCATGATACAATATAGTTTACAGCTAGGAAGTACAGGTTTGAACGTGTTTCAACGTGTTCTGAACCGGCTAGAAAGGTTCAGAGGGGAGATGAACGCTGAACTGAATGCAGGGTTCGGTTCAGCCCCAGCGCTGAACGTTGAACCAAACCTAGCGTTCGGTCCAGAAAAGTTCGATTCGAACCGACATTCAGAACCGAACACGACCATCACTACTGGACTAGATGATCCGATATGATGGTGCTCAGCAAGGTTTCGGCAAGCTGAGCCAGAATGTCACTAACCACAGGGGCATATAAGAGCCACGCATGTGCCTCGCATTATCAACAAGGCTCAAAATTTCAACCTCGAAATGCAGTGGGTAAGAAAGTTCAGTACTCCTTGATAAATTATGTCAATGCTCGCAGGTCCAGGCAACACGCGAAAACATTCACTCGCTTTTCGAACAGTGCAATGTCCCTTACAAGGTCGTACCACTCGACGAGAAGCTGTATCAAGAATGCGTGCACGATGGAATTCAACGGGGATACCCTATGGACGATGTTCGGATAAGATCTTACTTGCCACTGGGGATCATGAATGCAGCGACCGCTGGAGGACATATCCCCCACCGTCCAACGCAGATCTGGTTCGCCATCTGCACTGCCTTAGCCTTCTTCATAGACGACATTCCTGAAAAACACCCACAAGAGTTACCCAACATATCATATATCAGTTCAATGATCGCTTCGCCAAGAAAGAGCCTCAGGGGAATGGCGTCCTGGAAAGTTTTGCAGACGTCCTACGCCGGACCTCAGACTTTTATCATCCGATTGCAGCTCAATTGATCACCACATCCTTCTTGAATTTCGTCACGGCCAATTTACTAGAGCATGAAACGAAAGCCATGAAGGTGTCGTCATCCAGTTTCATCAATACTATTGCACTAATCACGACGAGTAGATATCGTCCGCCGCAGTGGAGTACCCCACCTATCAGCGAACCTTGTCCGGTATTGCCGAAGCCTATGCATTCATGGTGTTCTGGAAAGAAGTGCCGCTGAATAGCTACATCCAATCAATACCCACGATCATGGTGTTTATCAATAACGTCAAGTGTGTACTCTGTCTCACCTTTATTTGACACGGTATCCATGACGTCTATTAGCGACGTAATGTCTTTTTACAAAGAGGAGTTGATAGGTGAATCAACCAACCAGATCTCGACGCTTGCTGCTCGCACCCAGAAATCTAAACTGGAGGTGTTGGCTGAGCTGATGGAGACCTCTGTCAGCGCATACAAGAGGGTTGTTGAGATACTGGAGGAGTTTCCAAATGTTTGCGAAGTGTTCAAGAGTTACAAGTCGGGATATATTTATTTTCATACATCTTCGCCAAGATATCGGTTGAACGAGTTGGGCGTTGGAGATTCGGCCCTTTCACGTAGCTAGACTTTACTTATCGCCTACGCTACTTTACCTACATTTCCTTTTCTGATCCGAACGCTCAAAGTTGAATGGTTCTGTCTCTTTCCCTCCTCCAATCGTCCAACACTGGGCTTGTGAAGCGTTTACATTGGTTCAATGCTCGGATCACAGCCAGGATTCCACTATTATCTCGACGAAGGGGGATTGTTTATTGCCCGGTCATAATTGTCTTTGAGTGCATATTTATTTGACAGTTCCGAGTTCGGAAGAAAAAAACACAACAAAAAAGAGACCAAGAGACCAGCAAAAAGGGGGTGCACACTCCTAGTTCACAGGCACCATCCAACCGCTTGCCCACTGGCAGGCGCCGCTATTCAGACATGGATCGGCAAGAATATCATCCTCTGGTCTACGGCTTCACGAAAATCACGACTCCAGGGAGACTAGGACAAAATCGACAAGTGTTCAGTATGGGCAATCTAAGAAGTGGGAGTTAAGAGTCAGACCCAGTAAGAAATGTCTTCTTTTACAAGCAATTCTGTGCCGTGGGTGGTATTTACAGTAACCTCAATCTTTTAGGCCAACCGCTTCATGAATTGGGGGTGTAGCCCCTTCAGTGCGAACCTGGTCTATCGCGTTTTTGGCCATAGCGACGAGTTCTATGTCCTTCTGCGCTGTGTTCGACGTGGCAATCACCAACTGTAGTCTGTCGGATCTCCGCTTCGCTTTTGACGAATGCTTGTCTCCGAAAACTCCGAGTCCAGACATCATTGCAGTATGACCGAAGGTGAGTTCCGAGTATCCGGCGTGCTCTGCGGGTTGCTAGAGTGCCATTATTCTAGCTGAGGTACGTTGGTGAAGGTGCGAATGTTTCTTCTTGGTTCCTGGTGACTAGGGTTCACTTCTAGATGGAAGAAGCAGGTTTTCTGCAAGAGCCAGAATATTACACAGATACGATCGATACAGTCATCGAATTTGGTGCGAATTCCCATCCTTACAGTCAAGCGTATAAGAGCCGCGCATTTGTCTCGCATTATCGACAACACTCAGAAATTGCAACCTCGACATGCAGTGGGTAAGAAAGTTCGGTACTCCTTGATAAATTATGTCAATGCCACTCTGCAGGTCAAAGAAACGCGCGAAAACATTATTTCGCTTCTCGAACGGTGCAATGTCCCTTACAAGGTCATACCGCTTGACGAGAAGCTGTATCAAGAATGCGTGCACGATGGAATTCAACGGGGATACCCTATGGACGACGTTCGGATAAGATCTTACTTGTCGGTGGGGGTCATGTACGCAGCGACCTCTGGAGGACACGTTCCCCACCGTTCAACGCAGATTTGGATCGCCTTCTGCACTGCCCTGTTCCTCCTCACGGACGACATTCCTGAAAAATACCTACAAGACTTACCCAGCTTGTATCAGTTCAACGATCGATTCGTCAAAAAAGAACCTCAGGGGAATTGCATTCTGGAAAGTTTTGCAGACGTCATACGCCGGGCCCCAGACTCGTACCATCCGATCGCAGCTCAACTGATCACCACATCCTTCTTAAATTTCGTCACGGCCTGTTTACTAGAGCACGAAACGAAAGCCATGAAGGTGTCGTCGTCCGGTTTCATCAGGGGATATGGTATTAATCACAACGAGTAGATATTGAGCGCTGCAGTGGGTTACCCCACCTATCAGCGAAACTTGTCCGGTGGTGCAGAAGCCTTTGCATTCATGGTGTTCTGGAAAGAAGTGCCGCTGAATAGCTACATCCAAGCAATACCCCACATTATGGTGATCATCAATAACGTCAAGTGTGTACTCCGTCTCACCTTTTATTTGACGCGGTATTCATGAGGTCTATTAGCGACATATTGTCTTTTTACAAAGAGGAGCTTGTAGGCGAACCAACCAACCAGATTTCGACGCTCGCTGCTCGCACCCAGAAATCTAAACTGGAGGCGTTGGCTGAGCTATCGGAGGCGTGTGTCACCGCATACAAGAGGATTGATGAGATACTGGAGGAGTTTCCGAGTGCTCGCGAAGCGTTCAAGAGTTTCAAGGCGAGATTTTTTTACTTTCATACATCTTTGCCAAGATATCGGCTGAGCGAGTTGATTGTTGGAGAATCAGCCATTTCTACTTAAACTTCCTACCCTATTTTTCCTTTTACAGAACCTGGTCACCCGACAAATGTCGGGCTTGTAAAGTCTACAATTGGTTCAAATGCTCTTCGGACCGTTCGCAGAATCCTACTGTAATCTAGATGAATAGAGCTTGTTTACTGCCCGACATATTTGTCTTTGAATGTAAGTGCGTGAGTTGCCGATTCGTAGCGGCATCAATAAAATCTAATAGTAGGGCAGTTTGAAAGAAAAAGAAAAACACGACAAAAAAAAGAGAGACAGAGACCAGCAAAAAGTTCACAGACACCATCCAACCGCTCGCCCAAAGTCTCTCACACTCTGATTCTCACTCAACGACAACGCCGTCGTCAAACACTCGCGCTGCTTGTCCTTTTGTCCCCGCAAGCCGTACGCCTTGGCAAGGAAATACCACACTTCGGGAACGTCCCAGCCCGGTCCGCGCGACATGTATTCAAGCAGACTCGCGCTCACGTCCACCTTGTCCGAATCGGGCTCCGTCGACTTGGAAGGCGACGTCGGACGAGGGGTCAGGTAGATCCGACACATGTGAACGATCGCAGAGACCTCGTCCGGGGACATGAACAGCGCTTTCTGGAACGATTCCACAGCTTGTCGGTCGTGGTTCAACGCATGGTGGTACAGCCCAAACTAGAACGAACGCGGTTCATTTCGAACCGTCGATCGAATATCACAAAGCGAGCGAAATCACGTACCTGCACCCAAACGGACGCATTTTCTTGGTTCTTGACTTCGGCTTCTTGTATGGCACCTTTGGCCTGATCGATCTTGCCTAATCTTCGGAACGTCGCCGCAGACGATGCCCATAGCTCGCTCAGTAGCTTATCCTCCCTGGAAGCTTGGGGAATCGGTTTGGCGTCTTGCACAGGTGGCGTGTGCGGTGGGGGTGGAGCAGGACAGTCATCGATCTGGGATTCAGGATCTTCGCTACTGCTCCCGCGTTTCAAGGAGCGGAGAGGTCGGCGAGAGTGTATGGAAGATGCCTGGAAATGTTGACTGTTTAGGAGCATATGGAAATCTTTCGAGGCAAAATCAGATTTCGTGTTACTGTTCAAGAAAAACGGTACCGTACCTGGAGTCGTATTCGTCCGTTTCAGATTTCCATTCCTGACGACGCCATGTCCAATCTTTCTTGATATCGTGCTGATCTTTTCTTGTCCCTTATGGACACGATTCTTCAGCATCTGTTGCATCTTTTTCCCGGCAGAAGCATCCCGGTCCGTAAGGAACGACCGTTTCGACAGCGGTGATGTGGAAAATTTGCGTTCAGGATCCGCTGGTGTGGCTGGCGTGACGGTGATAGGAGGAGGTTGCGCTTGGTCTGTTGATTGATCCGTTGATGGTACCATCAAACTAGGAACGTCTGTTTTGATTTCGAGAACCGCCTGAGTTTCAGAAACAAGGATCATAGAGCCCGATGGTGTCACTACTGAGCGCGAACCGGTATCCATCGACGATCTTACTGACGTTATCGTCAGATATCGAAACACCATACCAAAGAAAACAGATTCACGTACGTTGCGTCTCCGAAACTGTTCCTTTTCGTTCTGCAATCCATCCAAAGACGTCCACCCACTTGGTTTCTGCTCCTTCTGGACCCTCTACATGCTCCGTCACTGCCATTTGTGTGAGCCGCAATTGCAACGCATACTCGAACGCGTCTTGTGGCGTCGGGACGGGATACTCGGGAAGAGCGTGCAAGAGCATGGCAGAGGGAGGGATCGTATCTGCATCCGAGTCTAGGATCATCCGGTGGGCGAGCGCTTCTATCGCAACACCACCATCCCCTTTCTGCGACGATGCATTTATGGTACTCTTCTCTTCGTCAAGTTCTCTCGGCGTGAAGCTCTCGCTTGGCGTACTTTTCTCGCTCTTTTCATGAGCAACTTCAGTTTCGCTTCGCGACTCATCTACTTCGGGATGAGAATCACTGATCGCAGCACCTATCTCCAGTACTTCCTGCGCCTTTACCCACTCTCCTTGAGCCGTGAGCAATAGACCAAGGAGGTGCCAGTGGCGAATCTCGTTCGGAGCGCCCTCCACAGCCGCACGTGCACAGGTGATAGCATCTTCAATATTCTGCGAAGGACCAGGCAGTGCGAGTGCTAGCGCTAGCTGATGATGTCCGGCGGGGGTAGGGAACGACTCGATAGAGTGAGTAAAATGCTTTAAAGCATCGCGCAATCTCGTCGGCCGAGTGTGATGCTGCCTTCCTACAGATCATATGAAATGAGACGGGAAAGGATGCCAGCGAAAATAGGATGCATACCTACGAAAGCCGTGATGGTGTTCCAGATGCCTTCCGCAAGGGCAATACGTGCGATTAGCTCCTTGTCGGTGTGGTCAAGTCGTGTCTTTGCCTTTTCCAAAAACTCCCCGGCTTCCTTGGCTTCCTCGACGCCACCTGAGCCGAGTCGAGTTAGGGCCAGACGACAGTACATCCTCGCACCATCAACGAGCGTCTCCACCCAATTTCGGTCTGTGTCACTGTCGGCATCGACACCTGCAGCACGTGTTTTGCTTATGACCTCAATGTAAAGGTGCAAGGCACGCTTTGCCAGATCAGTGTTTCCAGACACGTACAGAAGCCGGGACATGTGTCGAAAGATGCGGTAAGAGTTGAAGGTGAGTCGGGTAGCCCACCAGAGAATCTGGTTGGGTGGTCAAACATGGACGACGGCAAGACGGAGATATGCATACCTCAATGACCCACTGTGCCCGATCGGCGATTGATCCACTGGCCTCCCACACGGCCACGGACAAATCTACAAGATCCTCAACCTTGATGTTCCGCTCTCCGGCTTTGGGGAAGAGGGTGGATTTGTCTAGTATGGTGCGGTATTCGTTGATGATCGAGCGAGCGGTGTTGAGCCATTGGGGAGGCTTTTCTGGATGTAGGGAGGGAGAAGGGGTTGTCGGACGAGAGGGAGTACCGAATCGGAAGATGAGAGCACGTAGATGGAGGACAGCGACGATGGAGCGGTGAGAAGTGCGAAAATTGGGTGGCCAATGGGCGCTACAGGAGTTGTAATGGGAGAAGAAATTCCAGATGAGACCCTCTTGATCAGCGAGATCTCGGGTGCGAGCGAGGAGTGTTATGGCACGGAACATGAGGCGTTCTGCCCAACGCCAAAGCTCGCGATACTGTGTAAACGACGAAGAGGAAGCCTCTGCGGAGAGGGAGCGGGGGACTTCGAATTCGATTATGCTCAGGAGGGTGATTCCGGACGAGTATGCTTGAATCGCGCGCTCGGGATCGCCGGGGAGGAGTTTCTCGTGGCACATGCCTGTGAGAGGTAGGTGAGAGGGCGAGAGCAAATACGACGGGGGACTGACCCTGGAGACATATACTCCGAATGGACTCGACCATCGCCCATGCTCTGCCGTCGATGATGTTCGTCACGGAAAGTTCGGCGGACAAGAAAACACTGGTGCAAGATGTGGAGGTGTCTGTAGTCGAATCGGGAGGGTAGAGGGCCGAGCCGTCGGATCTGACGGTAGAAGAGGGCGGGATGTGGCTTTGGGCATCGGGGATCGCGGGCACTTTGGCAAGGTACTCGAGACACTGGGATGGCTCGCCGAGAGCGTAGGCATAGTAGGCAAGCGCAAAGAGGAGCGACTAGGACGACGATGAACGAGTGGGAAGGGTGAACGAGGGGGCACTTACGTCCGAGCGGGTCGTCTGGAGGGTTCTGAGTGCGTCGTAGCTGTCGAGGACCTCCTGGACGCGTTCGGGCAGAAGGAGACATTCGGAGGCGAGACGGAGCTGGCCGTCTGGCTCTGTGCCGAGCTGGTCGTCGTCCGTGGCCTCGGCGGAGAGCCAGACGGAGAGTGCCTGTGTCTGTGAGGCGATCTCTGCGACGTCCTGGAATCCGGGACAGTGTTTGTTGAACTTGCGGATGAGCTCGGACCAGGGCAAGACCTTGTAGCCGGTGTAGGTCTTTGCGGGATCTGCGGCGGCCCACAAGCCCGCTGTGAGTGCTGCCCTGAGCTGGGCCCAGTAGTGTCTGTCCTTGCCATGGGCCATATCCAAGGTGTGCTCGACCCCCCTCACGACCCCTCACGACCCCCCTGCCCTTTGAGTCCTCGACCCCTCTCGACCCCCCTCCCCCTTTGAACATTCCCCACACCATGTCCGAGTCCTCGTCCTCCTCGCCAGCGCCAGACACGCCAACGAGAACGCGCAGGCTCACCGCGTTCTACCCAAACATGAACTCGGCAAACAAACCGCTGAAGCCGTTCAGCCGCAGTGCAGCCAAACGCCAGAGCGTCATGACTCTCGGCAGCATCGAACACCTCCAGCACTATTTTACAAAGACTGGCATCGTCGCAAAGTCACTGTGCGTTCCCGCTTCCGTCTCTCCTCCCTCCACTCAGCTCTCCCAAGGCCCTCCAAAAAACTACACGGCCTCGTACCCGCGATCGGCGGCATTGCGAGCCTGAAGTCGTCCAAGCCATCCCTGGGCAGCATCCTCGACTTTGAGCTCCCACCCTCCCCCGTAATACCCGAGGCTCGCCTTCCTTTTTTCCCCCACGTCAACACCCATCAGACAAATCCAGACGCGTTCCTTCCCGGCGTCGTCGAGGACCTCTCCGCCGTAACGCGTGCGTGGGACGTCCTTTCCGCCCACACAACTTCCCGTCCGATCGACGTCCTCGACATCCTCAAGACCACCACACGCGCCATCCGCTCCGTGCGAAACTATGTCATCGCCCTCCCCGACGAATCCGCAGGGACGCTCCGTACCCAGTACCGGAATAAAGTCGCTGCAAGCACTCCCGTGCCAAAACGCAACCTCGCCCAGTCCAAATCCAATCTCGATCCGCTATCCCTCATCCGCAAATCCGCATTGGAAGTCCTGGCTGCACTTCGCGAGCTTGAAGAACGCTCCAGGGTCCCCTTATCCGACGAGGTCTACGATGCCCAAAGCGATCGCGCTTCATCCCAGGAACATCACCAACATTCCCGTGGTACAACACCAGTGACCATGTCCGACGACGAGTCCGACCTCCCACACGTAGACCCGGACATGTCCATCTCGTTCGTGCGCGTACAGGGTCGCGACGAATCAATTCCGGTCTGGGAGGACGAAATCGGTCTCGACGCTCACAGCCTAAGTGAAGAGGAACGAGAAAAGCGAGAGCATTGGGACGATCGGCTCGTACTTGGTGGCGGGTGGCTATACAGCCAAGATGTCAAGCTATCCGACCTCGCAAAAGAGCAAGCTGTGGTCAGGCGATACGTAGATCTCGTCGACGACGTCTTGTTTGGAGGTACTAAAGACGGAAAACGCGGCTGGGAACGAGAGGGCGAAAAGAATGCAAAGAGAGGAAGAGGGCAGAACCGTAGGGTCAGCACCGGCGACATGCTCACCTACCGCTTTCCCCAAGACATGCCGCGCCGAGGACGACGCGTTATCTCTTCGTCTGGCATTCTCGACTCGATGCACGCCATGTCACTGGTGGAGGAACATGAAGATACGGAGATACTTTCAGAAGTGGAAAGCGTTGACGAGGACGATCTTCCAGACTGGGCTAAGCGCCCTGTATATGCGGACGATCCCATCGGTCAGTAGCCAGGCAGGAAGGCGGTATACATGTCAGCTAATGACTGGTTTGCAGGCCGCGCACATTCCCTTCTTATGGCTCTTCTTCCCGAAAACCTCCATTACCTAGTTCCCTCGCCGGACGACAAATCTGCATTTCTCAGCGCACTCGCATCAGGGCAATGTCTTTGCGTGGCTTACAATACTGGAGTGCGTCGGTCCCTCAAGCCATGGGGTTTCATCAGTCTGGACTCGATACACGACATCGCCTCTCTGGAACAATCTATAGATGGTGCAGATGGAGACCAGAGGGGGAAAATAGGGTGGACTTTTCGAAGGATCGATAACCTGCGGTTATGGGCTGGGTAGGTTTCCGAGGCTTTTTGTTTTTATTTTTCATTTCAGTCTCTTGATCATTTATGTTACTTAGCGCGCTCAAGCTTCGTTATCTTCTTCCTCTCGCATTCCCGTCCGCAGTCGGTCGACCGGACTACAACCCTCGCAACGCTTCCCCTGCTGGCACCCACTCACGCGGTGCATCTCCTGCGCGTCCTCCTAGCTCTGGTCACACTCCGGAATTAACATCATCACCATCATTGGGCAAAGTTCGCTCTCCGATGGCTGAACCTAGCCTTAATTTCGACCCTCGTCTCGTCGCAAGAAAGGACGACGGATGGGAAACGATGCTCGAAACCGTCGTATTGAGGTGGGTCAAGGCCGTCGTGGAGGAAGCGAGAGGAGAGTGTTCAAGGTGAGTCCGAGCACGACACACGTCGTGCAACGGAATGTGATTTTCTTTTTTTGAAATGTTGTTGTTCTTTGGGTTCCCATGGCTGTTGTTATACCTTATACTGTATTCCACGCTGCGTGCGTCTTTTTTTGTTCCCCTGGTCATATCTCATTGTCTGGAAACTCGTCCTGGAACATCGGTTCATACCTTACATGCATATCCCTTGTCTCAGTTTTGTCTACCCTATACCGTAGGCCATTTACTCTATTACCGTACATGATACCACGCATAGGTACAGTACGCGTGGTTGTGGATTCTGGATGTTCTCTAACAAAGGGAAATACATTGTACATGTCATCAGCTGCGCGAGTGGGCCATCGGGAGTAGCTATGGGTTATCGGGAAGTATGGGCCGAGCGAGACAAACTTTAAGAAAAGGTGAAGGCGACCGATGCTGTTTTGGGGATCAAACCACACCTGACACCGGCCAATTTGTCTTGTCAGATGGAGACAAAGGTAATCAATCCTTCCAACACCACACGATCTCGGACCACGTCGACATCGTCACGATATATTTTTCCGACCCGCCCTCACCCATGTTCTGTTGGAAGGTGGACGCCGCCACGTAGGAGTGGCCGCAAATACAGCGTCACATACCCACTGCTCTACAATGAGTGATAGAGATCTATTTTTAGTTAGCTCGGCCACCTAGTCCCTGTTTTTTTTTTTTGCATGCTTCTCGACATGGCCCACGGCGAGGTTCACATTCCACGGCGTTCTCTCGACGAGTTGCGCAGCAGTAACGTTATGCAACAGGGAAAAAGCGTCAAAGAAGCCTGCCATGCGTAATCGCCGTCTAAACTTGTCGTGTCTTTCGGCCTCCTCGTAGGAAAATGGCAATAATCGGACGCGAGCCGTTGGCGGTGTTTTCTTCCCCGACGGCAGGTTACGGTGTTGACGAATGGCTGATGGCAAGACCACTTTGAGAAAGAGACTATCGGAACGAACTCCGGTCCGGCAGAGAAGGGATCTCGACGACGCACGTTTTCATCAAAAAAGTTGCTTCAGGGCTCGGCAGAAGCACGACGTCGATTTTCGTGGATAAAGCTGGCCAGTCTCACACGCACTTTACGTGGTGCATTATTGGATACGGTCAGATGGGCTGATCGTTATTGCAAGTTCCCATTGTGGGAGGCGTCGATGGCTTTCTGTGACGGTGTGCCAAGGGAATTCACCTGCTCAGGTGGGGGGTATATTTGGGTAGAAGGCTCGGGGGAGACGGACTAATATGTGATGACTGAATAGAACCCTTTTTTTTTCTTTCTTAAAACGTGCCAGGTGTTCTCCATCAAAAAACCCGACTTGCTGGCTGGAATGAACGTGTGGTCCTCCCAACGAAGAACACACTCGTAGCGCGTACGGAACCTAATACGGTGGAGACGCACGACCAGGTCGTCAGGGTCTGCAGACAATTTCTGTCATCCTGATTCGAGACCTCGGTAGGCGTGCTAGATAGGTGGATGGATCGGAATCAGTGGTGGTATGGTCTAACTTCCTTTTCCCGGCGAGTGGATGCAATGCGGAGCAACGTCAGTATGCAGCTGGAAAGTAGTATGCGCCGTATCAAAAACGCCTCTCCTTGATCAGGGACTGTTGAACGAGGCAAACAGAACTCACTTGATGGTCGTGTTAACATGCACTTCGGAGAGTACTTGGGACTGCGGCATGAAGTCGGGTGGACGACAAGGTGTTGGTTCTACTAGTAGGTAGGCACTGCGAACGGTTGGTATCACCTTCAATGCTGCCAGACGGTTGATCAGAAGGGAACGATACACACGTAAATTTCCATCTGTCGAGACTTTGGTCACATCCGAAAAACAGAATGGTTACAGTACTGTTAGAACGTTCTTTATCTTGGGACGAAGTGATTTGTGTTGTGCGCTGAGTGCGGCGATAAAGTCCGACGTTGTTGAACTTGAACTCAGCATCATGCTGCTCATAAGTAGCTCCAACACGCGGCCAACCTCTTCTCCTCCATGACGTCGATTGGCTGCTGGATTCCGGCTGTCGATCTTCCTCGGATTATGTCTATGCCGCCTGGAAACAAGTTCCCAAGATCCGATCCTCGACACTTGCACACTCTCGTCGACATTAAATAACTCATGGGCGGCGATGTCTCTGTCGTGATTCATGTATCGTGAGCATATGCAAAGAATAACGTCGTGCAGTACTTACAAAAATGGGCATCGGTGGAGCTGGCTTGAGGAAAAGCAGGTCCTTCCCCTCGTGCAGGCGCAGCGATTGTATTCTTTCCACCGTGTTTATCACGATGTTACTTCCCACTTCCACATCGTCCGCTGAAACGTTCACTGATGGACTTGTAAAGCGACTTTCGTGGACGCGCATATGTTTCTACTGTTGATGTTTTGTTTCGCTCAATTTCTAAACTCTTTCAACAATTTGGCACTTTTTCCTGCTATGCCTGCTCTCGAGGCCTCGATAGGGATTCTGCAGAGTCAATCTGCTTGGATTATCAGTGAGTTTCAACTCACGTTTGCTTCTTTTCTCTTGATCTTATGTTTTTTTTCGTCCTGATATACAGTGACTCCATAAATCCTTGCAATAACTAACCCTAACACAGTGCGCTTCGCGCACTGCAAGCACACGTGGGAATTTCGCTTAGATTTAGTGTGGGAACATGTAGTACTAACCCTCGGCTACAATATTGGTCCCTGAGTCATGTGACCATGACAAGCTGGTGCAAAGATATGAGTTTGTAGTGCCTTGTTCCCATTATAGCATGAGTTTGCTCAGCCAGTAAAAAGTCTGGGATCCCTTTGGAGCCTGCCAAGAGCCTGCCAGGGTCCTTTCCATCACTTTTCTGTCACTTCTGTCACTAAGATCCAAGCTACCTCTTGGCAATTTTTTTTTGTACCTGTATATAGCGGCTGCCCTCCTTCCCTGACTGTCATCTTTCCCCACCACTAGAGTCTCTGTCGCCGTCACCATTGTCAGTCTCATCAGTCTTGTCACCACTGTCACCATTTCCATTCACCTCGTCACTCTTTACCTGGTCGCCATATACCTCACTGTAGGGCTGCCAAAGTTCAGTTTTGAACCTTAGATTCGAACCTGAACCTCTGAACTGAACTCCGAGGTTCAGGTTCAGTTCAGGTTCAGGTTCGGGCCAGGGCTAGTAGGTTCAGGTTCAGATTTGAGGCTTGCTTCATATTGAAGAACTAGTTCTGAACTGGTTTGAACCCCAAACCTATATCCATATGTAAATGATTATTAATTCAAGATTCAAAGCCACAACAAATCTTAAAGTTTTTATATATTTGCTAATCTTCACCACACAGCAACATTTTTGATATAACTAACCCTAAGTAAAGCTATCAATTCTAATTCTAATTCTAATGCTATTCTAATCCTGGTACTCTATTTCTAATCCTGCTTTCCTAATCCTAATACTAATTCTAATCCTCCTCTCCTATTCTAGTTCTAATTCTAATGCTATTCTAATGCTAGTGATCTACATATTCTAATTCTAATTCTAATCC
>JBBPML010000055.1:84550-112236 GCA_038090275.1 Austroboletus novae-zelandiae | reverse complement strand
ATGTCTCATCATACACATCCTCGCTCGCGGCGCTCATTCATGCTAGAGAGTGTCAGCCTTTGAACTCTCTTGCTGAATCGAAACGTTTCGTCGGGATCGGACAAGCGAAAGCTGCAGGGGAGAGCGAGCTCCATTCGATAGCCGAGGAGCTTACGGCGATTGGAGAACGAGTGGACGGTCGTGCCATGTTCACGCGCATGGAGGGGTCGGCGTCGTCCATTGCCGAGGTGTTGGAAGCGCTCGAGCAGACCGAATGGGTTCACCTCGCATGCCACGGTCTACCGAACAAAAAAGAACCATTCCAGTCTGCCTTTGGTCTTTATGACGGAAAGCTGACGGTGGAGCGTCTCCTTCAATGCGACTCGAAGAACGCAGAGTTTGCATATTTGTCGGCTTGTCATACGACGGTCGGAGACGAAGACTGTTTGGATGAGATGATCCATCTCGCGTCGGCAATGCAGTTTGCAGGGTTCCGTTCTGTGATTGGGACGATGTGGGCGGTGGACGACGGACAGACCGTGAAGATCACATCCAAGTTTTACGAGAAGATGGTAGATGAGTCTGGTCGTCTGGACCATACCCGTGCAGCGTACGCGCTGCATCACACGATGAGGGAGTTGCAAGGACTATCGTTTGATCAACGAATTCTGTATGTGCATTTCGGAGTCTAGTTCGACATGGTTCTTTCCTTCTTTCCATCGCCGTTTGTTGTGCAATTCCTCTTTGTTGTTTCTCTTTTCGATTACTCGGGTTTTTTCACTTTGTGATAGGTTTGACAACTCGTGAATTCGCTCGTGCTCTCTTTTACATGTTATCTGTATAGTTTCACTCGTAGTACGTGTCCGCGTTCGATACCAATCCACCAAACGCATAGACCCATCCCCTCCTCACAGAACTTCCTCGCGCTGAAGGAATCCTAAAAAAGGGACGTACAGGGAGCGAGGTCACCAAGTACTTACGTCGAGAATCGGACGAGAAACGCTTGATGATTGCCAAGAGAGAATGACGTGCCTTTGTGAACATACGTCAGTGACTAATGGATGTCCGAATGAAAGTGAAGGTGTCTTACCGTTCTGAGGTCGCATATATCTCACATCAGATCTTCAGATTCCAGAGTGGGTGCATCGCGCGTTCTTAGTTGTCGTCCTAGTCAAGTACGACAGCTGCACTTTGTGTGATGACTCAGCAAACCTTGCGCATGCCGAGAGGCCGATGCCGAACTATCACACGTTGCGGTGATACTGCCACCGGAAACAAGCACACTGGCGCTGTTGGCGAATCGTTGAAGGCGGCGATTTTCGCCCATAATAGTACGCTCGGCGGATTTCTTCAGTCGATCAATCTATGCTTATACCTTCTCATGTCGCCATCGTGGATTCGTCGTTGCTCAACGCGGTGGAGTGCTTTGCTAATGCGACGACGCAGGGTCGGTTTGCATGGATTCCAAAGTTGATGTTTGTCAGCCAATTCAGCTGCACCCAAAAGCAGACACTCCTAGGACTATCTGACTCACCATCGAAAGATAGGTTCCTCTTGCGCCCGTGAGGAACTGCGACCAAACACTTGCGTATATGCGCCACGTCTCCTGCTTCCAACTTTAACCAAGGGGCAGCCATATCAACGAGGGGGTCCCTAGATCGTGAGGTACCGGAACTTTGCCCTCCTCGTTACCCTAAAATCGAATCTCATCAGACTTGTGGCATCACCGGAACGGCATTTGACGCTGGCGTGGGCGCTATACGACGATCGACGGCAAGAGCCCCTACCAAGTGCTCGTTCAGCGCTGTAATTGGAACTATATACTGTGGAAGGCGCGGATGCGGAGGACGTCATGAAGGTCCGACAAAGCACTGAACAAGGCTAGGTAACCAATGCCAGATGCTCGCGAGTACGAACAACAGCATAAAATCAAAAACTTCGCGCGACAAGGCGTTACTTTCCCGGTTCATGTGTGGAGCTGAGCAAAAAATACTGGGTGGTACGACCACTAGTAATACATAAGTCAGCATAAGGCATTTTGGGAAGAAGTAATCATGTCCGCCGGTTACACTAGCCTGTCACCAAGTACTCTTGAACGATCGACGTCAGCTGAGGTGCCTTCTTGCTCAGTATCTCGATCGTTTCATTCTACGACAAACCAATCAGCCTGGAAAGTCAACGTTCCCCACAGACACACGTACCCAGACAGAATCTTGCATCTTCTTACCCTCTTCGCTCACCGCAAAATCAGAAGGCTCGTCCACCCGAGAAGTATCAATGAAGGCGCCCTTCATCCGATCCTCGTCGTCTCGCTTGCCGATAGCTGCATACAAGAGTTGACGACTCCCTTGCTCCGACGTCCGGGCCATCACAAACTCCATGAACGCAAACAACATGCGCAGCAAAATGCCGCGCTCGTGGCGCCTCAATTCCGAGTAGCAGAAACCAGGGTTGACAGCATTCACGGTCAACGGAGTGATGGATTGCAGTCTGCCTTGCAGCGCGCGGGCAAAAAACACGTTGAAGACTAGAGAGAGATTGTCAGCATGAATGCGGTCAATGAACCGGACGCCCACGTTTGGAGACGCTATAACGGCTTTTCATGGACCTCGAGGTCTGTTAGACGACATTCATTACCAGAACGTGAAGCTCACTTGGGGTCCGTACGACTCAAGTCACTGAGTCTCGCGATGGGGTCGGAAGCTCGTATGATGTCTTGGGGAAACGCTGCCCAGTGATGAACGCTGCTGGAGACGATCACCAACCGCGACGTGTTCCCAAACTTTCTCCCCGTGTCCACTAGGAGGGGAAGGAGCAGCAGCGACAGGAGCGACGTGCCGAGATGGTTTACTTGAAGACTGGACGCGCGTTGAGCGACCCATTTGCGGACGACGAGAAAAGTGAAAACTTACATCGATTCCCAACCGTCGACAGTCTCCTCATAGCCCCCCACGGCGATACCTGCATTCATAACCAATATGTCGAGACGATCGCACTCCCGTTTCAACGTTTCCGTAAAACGAACCACCGAATCGAAATCGGCCAAGTCGACCTTGCCGAGCTCGCATGACTGACATTGCGTTGCGGTTCGAATAGCTGTAGGTTGGGTGAACTCATGAGGAGAAAATGACGAAGAAGAAAAAACGAACCAGAGACGGCAGCGTTCCCCTTGGTCTCGTTGCGACACCCAAGAATGAGCTTGGCCGGGTTCATGCGCGCGAAGTGTTTGGCGGCTTCAAAGCCGATGCCAGTGTTGGCGCCGACGACGACGACAGTCTTGCCACTCAGGTCGGTGGTTTCGACGGGGACGTGGGTCCACTGGTCGACGACTGCGCTGAGAACCGTAGGCATGATGACTGAAAAGTACGGTAGTGTTGGACGACGTGGTTTGTGATGTGACTGCTACTTCGACTGCAGCTTTCGCGCCATCATATTCACAGCGGATTTCGAAAAGATCGAAGGCAAATAATCCCAAAGATAGATAGAGTTCCAACCTCGAGGCTTAACGTTTAGTTATGTACCTACACATTCTGATGCCGGAATAAATATCAATTCTTATCAGAAGTAGTGTATTGGGGGCTAGAACATAAATACCTAACTAAAACGGAGGGGCAAGACACATACACGATACCTAGAACAGAGAAGAACAACACTGGAGAAAAGGGACACAATCGTGATATACGAACGATGACCAAGAAAGACTCAGGAGGTACAACACGCGACACGTACTATGAGTGAAACCTATCACAAAGTGAAAAAGGGCGAGTAATCGGAAAGGAGAAGCAACAAAGAGGAATAGCACGACAAACGGCGATGGAAAGAAGAAGAAAAGAACAAAGTCGTACTAGATGCCAAAATGTACATACAGAATTCGTTGATCAAACGATAGACCCTGTAGCTCCCTCATCGTGTGATGCAACGCATACGCCGCACGCGTATGGTCCAGATGGCCCGACTCGTCT
The DNA here is from genome assembly GCA_038090275.1 of Austroboletus novae-zelandiae. Taxonomy (NCBI): domain Eukaryota; kingdom Fungi; phylum Basidiomycota; class Agaricomycetes; order Boletales; family Boletaceae; genus Austroboletus; species Austroboletus novae-zelandiae. The sequence continues at coordinate 108,295 of JBBPML010000055.1, read as the reverse complement.
ATCATCTTCTCGTAAAATTTGGACGTGATCTTCACAGTCTGTCCGTCGTCCACCGCCCACATCGTCCCAATCACCGAGCGGAACCCTGCAAACTGCATTGCCGACGCGAGATGGATCATCTCGTCCAAGCAGTCTTCGTCCCCGACCGTCGTATGACAAGCAGACAGATATGCAAACTCTGCCTTCTTCAAGTCGTATTGAAGGAGACGTTCGACCGTCAGCTTTCCGTCGTAAAGACCAAAGGCAGACTGGAATGGTTCTTTTTTGTTCGGTAGACCGTGGCATGCGAGGTGAACCCATTCGGTCTGCTCGAGCGCTTCCAACACCTCGGCAATGGATGACGCCGACCCCTCCATACGCGTGAATGCGGTACGACCATCGACTCGTTCTCCGATCGCCGTAAGCTCCTTAGCTATCGAATGGAGCTCGCTCTCCCCTGCAGCTTTCGCTTGACCAATCCCAACGAAACGTTTCGCTTCAGCCAGAGTGTTTGATGGCTGATAATCTCTAGCGTGAATGAGCGCCGCGAGCGAGGATGTGTAGGATGAGACATAGAAATCGGAGAACCTGGGTTCACCCTTCCTATACATGCCCGCAGCGTGCAAAGGAAGGACAGAAAACTCGGCCGTGGGGCACCACCAGATTCGCGACTGTAAGGGATGGTTCATCTTGAGGACATCGACGATCGAGAAAACGACCTTCTTCCACAGATCCCGCATGACAGCTGCGAAATGCTTCCCCATGTCCGTGATTTTTGTCTGCTTCGTCAACCTATGCAACTCCGAAGTCATCCCACGGATTTCATCTCTCGATATGTGCAACGGGATGTGAACCGGATCCCGATCGAAGAAGACAACGAGTGCGTCGCACCCGTACTTGCTCGCATTTACGATCACAACGGGACCATGAATGGCAGCTTTCTGGAGGTGCGGGAAGAGCGGTGGTAGGAGGAAATCTGAGAAACCGGGTAACCTGCGAATACCCGATACGACCCTCTGTAGTTCCACATTCAAGTGACAAACATGGTCGTGCTGATTTGCGCCGGACGATTGCAGAGTTTCGCGGATGTTTGATGTGAGTTGCAAGAACCTGGCTCCCAGAACATTTCCGTCCGGTCCGGATTCTGTAACTTCGTCGACGGGAGAACGAAGTCGACCTAGCTGGTTCAGAAATACACCCCGACCCTGTTCCAAAAGTTCGACAGCTTTCGAAAGTGACTGATTTCGAATAGCAGCAGAAAAGGCATCTTGTGCGAGCGATGATGAAAGATCTTTGACGATGTTCAGATGACGAGATAGAGATGGAAAAGCTGCCAGATTATGGATGAGCAGTCGAAGGTAAGTTTCGTATGCGAGGATTGTTGTCGGATGCTCTGAATCCTCGGCTGCACTTATCCAATGTTTAGCAGCAGACAAATCAACGTACGACACTGTATGGGAAATATCTGCAAGCTTGGTGTACGCCTCGAACAAAGCTGTATTATCGCGGGACAGCTGTGAGTGTGTGAAACGAGTGCGAAGTTTATTTGCAAGAATTTGCAAGGGCCATGATCGATAGGGATGACCTGGAGGACAAAGCTCGACTGCTTCCTTATTGAGTTCAATTGCCTCGTCGAGATCGTCTGGTATTCCAAGCCTTTTGAACCGCCCATGGAGACTAGTCGAAAGGTTATTCAACGTCGTCGAACGGCACGGATGCCCTACTGGACGAAGATCAAGTGCTTCTCGTTCCAACACAATCGCCTCGTCAAGATCATCTATGTTTCCAAGCTTCTCGTACCGGTGTATCAGATCAACTGCTAGGTTACTCAACGAGGTTGAGCGGAGAAGGTGCCCTTGTGGACGAAGATCGAGTGCTTCGCGGTCCAACTCAATCACCTGATCCAAATCATTCATCCTACCAAGCTTCCCATACCGGCATCGCAGACCAGTTGCTAGGTTATTCAACGAATGTACACGTTGAGTTTGCCCTTGTGGACAAAGGGCTAGTGAATCCCAGCCAAAGGAAATACTTGCATCCAAGTCCTCCATGGCACCAAGCTTCTCATACCGCATTCTGAGACTATTGCCAAGGTTACTCAATGATAATGACCGCTCCTGGTTCCCCGGCGGACAAAGTACCAGTGACTCTCGCTGCAGGAAAATAGATTCATCCAGTTCATCTGTCCCAAGTTGGCCATACCGAGCGGAAAGAGCTCTCGCAAGATTGCCCAAAAATATATAGCGATCAGGATGCCCCGCTGGAGTGAGCTGCAAGGCAGCCCGATCGAGAAGGATACCCTCTTCAATGTCCCTCACATCACCGAACTGTGTGTACCGATGCGAGAGACCAATTGAAATCTGTCCCAGAGAGCGAGCTCGCAGGGGGTGGTCGGGTGAGCAAAGTTCCAGAGCTTTACGAGCAAGGGCGATCGCCTCGTCGATCACATGGCGCCCGACCTCCTGCTCAAACTGGTTACAAAGGGATTGCGCCCGAGAACCCAACCGGTTAACTAACAGACATTATTCCACTGCTCTCCATGCTGACGGAAAAAAAGCGACGAGCACTTACTTTCTGAATCCATATGGGCTCACTTGACCACGAGAAAGCGTGCGGCGGATGAGAGAGTGCTGGGGACGTGGTAGCAGCAGCGCAAGAGTGCTTGAAGGACAGAGGGGATTCCAAGAGCGTGGAGTCCTGTTTAAGATACGAGCAGCCTCGTGCCACTTGCGAAGTTGATGGACTTGAAACAGACATGGATGAAGCGTGCGCCCTGCCGGCATCGCAATTGACCGGGCATTTGCAGTCTTCACAAAGTCGATGTGTCTAGCGTGATATATTCAATGGTCTTTATTTAATTCGAAATCAGTCGTTCATATGATCTGGGTACAGTGACTGATCGTCTTGGACGTCGAGTAGAAGAACAACGTACTACATGTTCGGCACCGTCGTTAATGATCGAGATTTCGGTGAAGACGGCACATACTATTTGTACTACTAAAGTTTCCACCTTCGCCGTGGTTGGATGCGGAAATGGACAATCAGTGCGACTCAGTGCGACTCGTGAATATGACGCAACGTTGAAGTTTTCGTAAGTAAACATCATGAAGCAGAGCTGCAAATCAGCGAAGAAGATCGTACACCTTCAACTTATCGTTCTTTGTAAAGGCCATGGAAATCTAAATCTAATAAACAGATCAATTGACATGAATGGCTACACGGGTATATCATCAAAAAAATTCTCGTTCGGTGCAAGGAACACAACCACCGAATCATACACCTGTAAACTCACTCAACACGTCAACCACGTCCTTGGGATCCAGCTTCCATTTTGCGTCCGTACCCTTTCGGCTCGTAGAAATCATCTCCGCATGATCAAGCTCGTTAAGGCGCCGCAACAGTTTCTCGTCCCAACTTAGCGCGAACACTGCAACTGCTTCATCGTGACCATGTACGACGTCCTCCTCCCCACCCCATTCGCCAACACCGTTGAGCATTCCTGATACAAACACAGAGGTCGAACCTGACATCGTTCCCGCGAGACCGCTCCGAGGTGACTACGCCGGACCGCCTGGATGCAAGATAACACCCACTGCCGTAGACTGGGAGATCTTATTGGGAAGTACAAGGAATGAGTTGGCCCCAGGGATGATACGCAGGCCATGTCGCTCCCCGAGACTGTCAAAAATATGATTTCGCGCCTCGGAAGCTTGACGATCAGGGCAATCATCTGTAGCGCCAGTCCAGAAACGCCACACGATTGATGCCTCGCGCTCCTCGACAAAAGAACCAGGTGTACGTTCCGTAAACTGGAATCAGAGTCAGCCCAATAAAATCAGTCAGAGTATGTCGAACGTACGTAGTTGAGTATCTCCATACACGGTCCCTTCCAAGTAAAGTTCCGATTGGCCACCATATTGATCCACGTCGCGGCCGTCTTCTTCGTCTCCGTCGTCTTAATAAAGCACCCATTTTCGGCAACGATACCCACTCCTGGAACAGCCACAGCGATCTTATCGAGCACACCCTTGACTGAAAGTCCACTCAGGAGCCAGACCTCATTCTTTTGGTCCTCGGCAAAACGATTGAGTGGTAACACATTCTTGGGGATCAAACAGTGCGAGGAGTCCGGCGCGGGTCATATCGCAGATCCACATGACCCCCTCAAAGTCGAGTAGTTGTCAGTGCCTGGCGAACGTGTCAGATCCTCAAATATATGTACTACATCAGTACCCTCACCTGGTGTATCGCATTGGCAGTCCCGCGCGTATCGTACGGGTTCACGTCAATGCAAGAACGGAAGCCAGAGTAACTATACGATCCCGTAAACTAACATAAATTTCCTATCAGCACGTCGTTACTATCCGCTTGAATGATGTACTACGTACCTCGCTTAGAATAAGAGGCCTATGTATGCCTTCCTTCTTGGCACTCCACAAACTCGTGCGTCCGCAGTGCCATCCCCTCAGGCAAACTCGTGACCAAGAACACGCCTGCGACGGTCAACAAGGAGAGGTATTAGCTGAAAGTAACTTCTTGAGTATGTAGGAAAACGATGGGCTGGTAGGTCAGCGTGGAAAACGCAGCACTGAGGTGAGCGATTACATCCGAAATACCACCCGCGAGCTCATTCGATTTGGTCGTTTGTGATGCCATGTGGATCAGGACGACCTGTAAACCACAAACGCGTAAGAGATCTGCAAATTTCCATGCGTACGAAAATATCACCTTTTCTTAGAACTCGGGAAACGTTTGCGTCGATCTTGTGTCGGACACCTTGGAATTATCATGACGTTAATGATAATTCATAATAAACGCAATATGACAGCACTTGCCTGGATTTCATCGGGCTTATCCCGACCGACGATCACCTTCATGCCAGCATTACGCTGTTTCAGAAGATGAACCCAGTATTGAACGTCGGGTTCACGTCTATTCCATCACGTTAGATTGGCGACGTGCCTGCACCTCAACGCAATGGAATGTTGTCAGCCTCATGAGCAAGTACCGCTACCAGCCAAAGTTAACATCTTTCGTCGACGCTGCGGAACGGGGGATATCTGGAGAGAGCGCCGCAATGACATTGTGCAAGCCACATCAACACAGCGGCATGTGGTGAACTAAGTGAGCTCCGGTTGCAACAGGCAGAGGGTGGGCGGAAGCACGTGGCAGCGCTAACCGGCTCCAGGCGAAAGGCGATCCCAAGAGGTGCCGAAGACTGGCAATGAGCAGGGACGGATGGACGCACGTGATGGAGGAAGGAAGAGAGGGAGAACACGTGACGCCCCGTACGTGCAACAGCTCTCACTGGAACCCAAAGCTTCCCAACAACACACCCAATAATGATTAACACGCATTCAATACGAAACAGTATAGTATACCTTCGAACAAGACCATGGTGCGCCAATTTCTGTTTCTTCCTCGTCCAAAATATCCAAATCGGATTTCAGAGCGCAACATTCCATGACAGAATTGTATTTTTCTTCGTTGTACGGATGGCTAAACAAGATGTTGTCTCTGTGTCGAAGTCAGGCGATTGTGCAAAATACGACTCGGATGGCATGCATGTTGCCACGTTTGTCAATAATGTAAGTATGAGTTTTCCACTAGTGATCGTCGCCTCCCAGGAATAGACACTTACCAGTGACGAGCGTCAGCTCGCCCCCAAGGAACCACATCGAAATATTCCTTAGTTCAAACTTTCCTCGACCCCCAACCTGGTTGATGAACTCTCCGTGTCGACGGCTGTCTTATCGTTCTGCCCCCGGCTGGCACTCGTCTTCCCATTCTCAGCATTCCCGTTTTTCTTGTTCGCATCTTTGGTCTCTTGTGGTGGTACCTTATTCCACTGGAACGTACCACAGTCGATTGCAAGACCCTCATCCGCAGCAAGCAAAGTTCCCCGGTGGCGTTAAGTTCAAGGGAGTCGAGGATAAGTTAGTGGACAGCAACTCCACTTATTGCACACAGATAAGCCCAACAACTAAAGGTAATATACGCAGTTCAGCGGCACGGGACATGGTTAACAACACGATACTCACGATGATTTGGGCATCGTGGAGACAAGTCTCAGTTCGATGAGAACCGCGACCAAGTTGATTATCAACACGTAAAATACAAGACCCCATCTGAGGTAAGTATGGCAAAAAGTTCATGATCATTGATGATGACGGCAACGTCGATGATGGCAAGGACAAGTTAGGAAGGTAGGGCCAGAAAAGATCAAAATGCGCAGTTGCCTTGGGCCGAAAAACGCATTTCGAAACGCCGTAGACCCAGGACGAGCCGATCAAGACGGCACATACACCGGTTCAATTGTTCACGTTCGTGGGTATAGCCAAACGAGCGTCGTGACGCCAATGCATGTGATGCATGTTGCGATGCAATGTGATCGAGCTGAGCGTATTCTTCCACTTTCCAGCTCGCCTGTAAAATCTCCGTCCATTCTACGTACTGTGGTATCACATGCACGGTTTACACACATCAATGCCAGTGAGGTTTACCCGTCATGATGCTGTGATATTCCCATAAGGGGCATTATAGTAAATCTTACAATGCTGTGTAATGGCAACAGTAGATATTTGCAAGAAATCTACTCTGACGCGGACGGCTCTCTGATTGTTACTCCATTAAACGTACTCCTGGTACAGATTGGCATAAATTAGATCCTCTTATAAGTTGAAGGAAAATGCACCATTTAGATCTCCGGCAACGTCTATTTGGCACTGTTTGAGTTGAATGACCACCTGGTAGGGCTTGTCATGATTTAATACACCCTGTGAAGCTACAGCCAGTTTGATTGATGTGATATGGCGGGGCTGACCGACTTTACTATGCCAAAGGAGATAAAAGTACGCTTTCATGGCAAGTTTCCCCCACTTCCTCTTTCGCCATACCATCTTTCCTCCCAGCGATGTCGCAAGCACGCAAGTTAATTTCCCGCCACGAAAACAAGGACATGCAAAAGCCCATCGAGTCAACGGAGGAGAAGCGCAACCGCGGCGTCATATCTTGTGCAGAATGTCGACGGTCTGTCTCTTGCTTATCTCGTCCATATCCTTCGTGCCGACTCTGCCTCGAGTTTGAAGCTAAAGTGCGACAAGGCCGTCCCTTGTACGTCTTGCAGCCGGCGCGGATGTGCAGCCATATGCCCCAATGGTCTGTGAAAGAGCTACTTTTTGAGCCTATGCTCACAAACACCTTTCTCCAGGTAAATTGGTGACCGGGCAAGGCACCCGGTACGTATGCCATTCGAGAGCACTCGTAGCCGCTTTTTTCTCAGACCTCGTTCCCAGTTTGGTGCTCGCTAATACGGAAAAGCTGCACGAAAAAATATTGCTCATGAGTGATCGTATCCGACTACTTGAGGATTCACTCTCTGTGCTACAATCTGCGGTGGCGCCGCAGGAGACACATCCTTTGTTACAATCTGATCTTCTTGATGTCAAGTCCATCATCGACCTACACATCGCTGTCGATGAAGACAAGGTTCGAAAATCTGCAGAAAATGCAAATACAAACGCGGAAGAGGAGTCTCAGTACATCGAGGCGTTTGGAATGTTGGCTCTACGCAATGACGATGACACTGCGAGTTTCTATGGTCGCTCCGCTGGTCCAGAAGTATGTAGTGACCATTGGCATATCCGCATTCTACTGAACTTCCGTCATTAAGAGTTTACCGGTCGTAAGCCGACCAGCTGTTTATACTTTTCCTACCCTCACTTTGTCTATTTTCAAGGGTGAAGTGGCAAAGCCTCTTTCTCCGCCATTCCAGAGCGATCTTCTTCACTCCGTCAAACTCTTGTCAAGGTCGTTTCCTCTTGCTCCTGTTTTCTCTGACACAGTCGATCTCAATTACCTCATCCAAAATCACCTACCTCCTTGGCATCGGGCATGGCGACTCAGTCAATTCTATTTATCTCAGGCTCAGTGGTTCTCTGGTTCCGTCTCCAAACGACAGGTTCTCGAAGAGTGCCTTCCTCTCTGGTACAGCGAGGCTTCTGATTTCATTTCTCCGGGCTCTGTGGCACCACCTACTTTGGCGAATCCGTCAGATACGTCGACACAACTTCAAGGCAATACTTCTCACGAACTCGCGTTACTCTTTGCTATTTTCTGCTTAGGTGCTCTGATTGATACTGCGCTACCCCCTGCTCCTGATAATGAGGAAGCCAGCATGTACTACAGTCTAGCGCGTGCGTCACTGGATTTGGAACCAATTCTTGACCGTCCACCGTCGGTATCGACCATCCAGACTCTGTCGTTGTTGTTTATTTGCCAAAGGATGAACGGCGACGGTGTCGAAAGCGCTTGGGGTTTTCATGGGCTTGCCATGAAGCTAGCACAGAGTGTACGTCGTTCGTTCTTGATATCTCTTGTTGTATTTCTGATACTGGGCCACAATTGTGTAGATTGGACTTCGTGAGTGTTCTCGTGCGCGGATGACATTAATTTTTAACGTCAAGAAAGATCGCGATTGTGCCCGATGGCAATTGTCAAGTGCCGAAGTCCAAAAACGTCGTTTTCTCTTTTGGGAACTGTTCGTCATGGATGGGTGGCTGGTATGTTGTTGTTCCCATAAGGAATATCGGAGATTTAGTGGGCTCGACAGAACCTCAACACCGACCGATTGACAACGTTTTATTTGCCGCTCATCGATTGCGAGTTTCCTAGTGATCCAGACCCCACGATAGATGATGATGGAACCATTCTCCCGAGCTGTAAGTAATTTTTTGTATTGTTACGTTTGCGGACCTGGGCTGAGTGGTTTGCCTGCATAGTCCCTGCATGGAAAGTACGATTTGGATACCAGTGCATGTCTGCTGTCGTCAAAAGCACTCGAATTGCCAAGGTACCCAAGTACTCTACGATCATCGAGCTAGATCGCAAGGTGCGAGACATGGAACTGCCCAGGTATGCACAACGAACTCTGCCTGTGGGTGCCGGGTTTGCCGAAACCATGAAACATTTCATGCCATTGTATTATCGGAATATGGGTCAGTCGCTTCTCTCGTATTTTTTCCGGTGCTTGGACGTATCTACAAATGCTCCAGTCCTAGTTTGCATTCACCGGCGTTTTTTTGCTGAGGCTATCTCACGCAATCCCACCGATCCGATGCAGAGTCCGTATGCGCCATCCTTTTTGGCTGGCTACCACATTGCATGTGAAATGCTAGACAACTTGCGCAGGTCATTCAAACTCTTTCCCATTCAAATTACACGTGTCTGGTTCTTGTGGATTCACGCCTTCTCGAGTTCGGTTGGTTTTTTTTAAATCTCTTCTGGCGTTTGATTTACTGACTATCTAGTCGCTGGTTAGGAGATGCTGGCTTCCGTCGTAACACGCGCGTCGGGTGCTGGAAAGTGGTCCAAGACCACTGGTGCCGCATTGGCGGAATTAGGTAGAGTGAGTGTGAAACTTGTTCCGACATATGTATGCCAACTTGAAATCTCCAGGCAGTCGGTCTCTTCAGAGAAGCGTCGACATACAGTGGTCGTGCGGCCAAGTTTCTGGTACGCCGCCCCGAACTTTCTTGCCATCGCACGTGTATAAACGACGACGGACCACAGCCCATGCTCGAACGACTCTTGCAAAAAGCCGAGCGTACCTATGTGACAGCGAAACCGTCCATCGTTCGTTACCGAGACATTTTTTCGCCGTCCTTTTCAGAGCCAAAAGCCAAGGACGAGCTGTCCATGTTTGACGGACGGATCAACGCAATGATAACGAGGACTAATGCGTCGTATCCGGGTAGCTTTCGTCCGCCTCAGCCCAGTGCTGCGCCCACAGTGCTCATTCAGGGCTTCCCACAGCTTCATCCGACGTTGCGCGATCAGTGGGTCAACCTTGATGGACATATCAACACGCAGTTGGCTAATGCTCAGCGGGACGAGTATGACACCGAGGCGGACGCGGATGCCAGTGCGTACATCGAGGGCTCTTCTTCCTTGGCGATGCAAGGGTATGCTGGAGGAGATGCGCCGCACGAGCCCGCATATCCGCACCCACAACACACGTTCTACCCGATGGTTCTTCCGGTGTCGTCCTCGTCCTCGTTGCAGTCGGCCTTGTCGTATAGGCACTCCAAGGTCTGGTACCGATCACAAGAACGCGAGCCAAAGCCACGAGCGAATACAGGTGGTTCCGAGTATGACTATGAGTCTGGGTCTGGGTCTAGGCCTAGTGCGTCTGTCGAGCGTCGGTATCCCTCAGGCGAGTCGGGGTATGGGCAACAGCAACAGACGGCGTACGAAGCGCAGGCTCTGCCTCTGGAGCATGCGTATTGTACGGAGTTCCCTGCGTATGCGTATCCCCAGGATGGTATGGGCTTGCACCAGCAGCAGGACCAGCCGCCATCGTCCGCACATGATCAGTACGGGCACGGGCTGATTGGGCAGGCTGAGTCTGGGCCGTATGGTGGGTACAGTGGGTATGACTATGCGTATGGCTATGGGTACGTCGAGGAGTTGCAGCAACAACAGCGGTTACAGGAGATGTGGCGGTCGTTTGGCTTTTACGTTGACTCGCCGCCGAGGCCGGACCACTGAGATTCTCGCCATTTAATGATTATTTCCCCGTGACCATGCATATTTATAACACCAGTGCTTTCAGTGGACGACTGTAATATATACATACTAGCAGCGACCCGTGCTACGCTACGGAATATTAAAGCAAGTTTGCATCCTTCGAATGTGTTCCCACTTGCAATGTTCAGTTCACTGTCAAGTTGAATATTCATTATTCGACTATGAAAGGTAAATTACTGCTTGAATCTGCTCCCATTCTGCTTCAATCCCGGGTACGACTATCACCTATATTCAATAGTTAGCTTTTACATTGCAAGTTAACCCAGCGGTACCCACCGTTCGCCAAACCCCTGCACTCACGCCGTCGAGTCTTCGTCCCTGACATAGAAGCAACCACAAGTCGTTCGAGCCGCGAGGATGTCGTGTGCCATCACTTGAACACAAAGACACAAGAACAACGAATCAGTATGAATTTAATCATAGCCATACTATCATGAGCGACAACGCGTCAGGTACTATGAGCGAAACTATAATATAATACTTGTAGATATGCGATGCGAAAGAGAGCACAAGAGTGAATTCATGAGTTGTCAAAGTGATCACAAAGTGAAAAAGTGCGAGCGATAGAAAACAGGAAACAGAACAAAGAGGAATAGCACGACGAACGGCGATGGAAAGAAGGAGAGAACAAAGTCGAACTAGGCTCCGAAATGCACATACAGAATTCGTTGATCAAACGACAGACCCTGTAGCTCCCTCATCGTCTGATGAAGCGCATACGCCGCACGGGTATGGTCTAGACGACCCGACTCGTCTATCATCTTCTCGTAAAACTTGGACGTGATCTTCACAGTCTGTCCGTCGTCCACCGCCCACATCGTCCCGATCACCGAGCGGAACCCTGCAAACTGCATTGCCGACGCGAGATGGATCATCTCATCCAAACAGTCTTCGTCTCCGACTGTCGTATGACAAGCGGACAGATATGCAAACTCTGCCTTCTTCAAGTCGCATTGAAGGAGACGTTCGACCGTCAGCTTTCCGTCGTAAAGACCAAATGCAGATTCGAAAGGTTCGTTCTTGTTCGGTAGACCGTGGCATGCGAGGTGAACCCATTCGGTCTGCTCGAGCGCTTCCAACACCTCGGCAATGGACGACGCCGACCCCTCCATACGCGTGAACACGGCACGACCGTCGACTCGTTCTCCAATCGCTGCAAGCTCCTCGGCTATCGAATAGAGCTCGCTCTCCCCCAAAGCGTTCGCTTGACCAATCCCAATAAAACGCTTCGCATCAGCCAGAGAGTCCGACGGCCGACACTCTCTAGCATGAATGAGCGTCGCGAGCGAGGATGCGTATGATGAGATGTAGAAATCGGAAAATTTTGGTTGACCCGTCCTATACATGCCCGCAGAGTGTAAAGGGATGAGAGAAAATTCAGAGGTGGGACACCACCAGATACGTGAGTGACGCGGGTGGTTCGATTTGAGTACGTCGGCGATCGGGGAAACGACCTCCTCCCAGAGATCCCGCATGACAACGGCAAAATACTTGCCCCTATCGATGGTTTTTGTCAGCTTCGTCAACCTATGCAGCTCCGAAGTCATCCCACGGACTTCATCCCTTGATATATCCAACGGGATGTGAACCGGATCCTGATCAAAGAAGACGACGAGTGCGTCGCAACCGTACTTGCTCGCATTCACGATAATGACTGGACCGTGAATGGCAGCTTTCCGGAGGTTCTGGAAGGGCGGTGGTAGGAGGAAATATGAGAAACCGGGCAACGTGCGAATGTCCGATACGACCCTCTGTAGCTCCACATTCAAGCGACAAACGTTGTCGTGCTGATTTGAGTCAGATGATTGGAGAGTTGTGCGGATGTCTGATGTCAACTGTAAAAACGTTTCCCCAAGGGTCTTTCCGTCCGGTCCGGATTCTAAAACTTCGTCGACGGGAGAACGAAGTCGACCTAGCTGGTTCAGAAATACACCCCGGCCCTGTTCCAAAAGCTCGACAGCTTTCTCAAGTGACTGATTCCGAAGAGCCGCCGAAAAGGCGTCCTGTGCGAGTGACGAGGAAAGATCTTTGACGATGTCCAGATGACGAGATAGTGATGGCAAAGCTGCCAGATGATGGATGAGGAGTCGAAGGTAAGTTTCGTATGCGAGGACTGTCGTGGAATGCTTTGAATCCTCGGCTGCACTTATCCAATGTTTAGCCGCGAACAGATCAGGGAGTGACACTGTGTGGGAGATATCTGCAAGTGTGGTGTACACGTCGAACAAAGCCTTCTCGTCACAGGACTGTTGTGAGCGTGTGAAACGAATGCAAAGTTGATTTGCAAGAATTCGCAAGGACTGTGATCGAAAGGGATGGCCCAGTGGACAAAGCTCGACTGATTCCTTACTGAGCACAATCGCCTCATCAAGATCGTCCGGTTTTCCAAGCTCCCCGTACCGCGTGTGGAGACTATCCGAAAGGTTATTCAACGTTATTGAACGGCACGGGTGCCCTAGTGGATAAAGATCAAGTGCTTCTCGTTCCAACAAAATCGCCTCGTCCAGGTCATCTATATTTCCGAGCTTCTCGTACCGGTGCATCAGACCAACTGCTAGGTTATTCAACGGGGATGAGCGGAGAGGGTGCCCTTGTGGACGAAGATCGAGTGCTTCGCGGTCCAACTCAATCGCCTGATCCAAATCATTCATCCCACCTAGCTTCCCATACCGGTATCCCAGACCAGCTGCTAGGTTATTCAACGAATATGCACGGTGAGGGTGCCCTTGTGGACAAAGAGCCAGCGAGTCCCGGGAAAAGGAAATACTTGCATCCAAGTCCTCCATAGCACCAAGCTTCTCATACCGCATTCTGAGACTATTGCCAAGGTTACTCAATGATAATGACCGCTCCTGGTTCCCCGGCGGACAAAGTACCAGTGACTCTCGCTTCAGGAAAATAGCTTCATCCAGATCATCTGTTGCCCCGAGTTGGTCATACCGAGTGGAAAGACCTTTCGCAAGATTGCTCAAAGATATACAGCGATCAGGGTGCCCCGTCGGGCGAAGGTGCAGGGCAGCCTGATCGAGAAGGATCCCCTCTTCAATGTCCCTCATATCACCGAACTGTTCATACCGGTCCGAGAGGCAAATTGAAAGCCATGTGAGAGAGTCCGCTCGCAGGGGGTGGTCGGATGAGCAAAGTTCCAGAGCTTTACGAGCAAGGTCGATCGCCTCGTCGATGACATGGCGCCTGCCCTCCTGCTCAAACAGGTCGTGGAGGGATTCCGCCCGAGAAAGCAACCGGTCAACTGACAGACACATCATTCCACTGCTCTCCGTGCCGACGAAAAAAACGACGCGTACTTACTTTCTGAATCCATATGGGCTCACTTGACCGACGAGAAAGCGTACGGCGGATGGGAAGAGTACTGGTGGACGTAAGGAGAGGCGCCAGGAACGTGGAGTCCTGTCCAAAGAAAACATTAGTGGCCTCGTGCCACGTGCGAAGTTAATGGACAAAGATGCATATAGAAGGCGTGCGCCCGGCCGGCATCGTAATCGCCGGACATTTGCAGATGATGACGCCAACGACGACTCTGGTGCCGAAGACAATGTGGAAAAGGTGCGGCCACAAAAGATCAAAATGCGCAGCGTTGGGCCAACGCCGTAGACCCAGGTCGAGCCGATTAAGACGGCACATACACCGGTCCAATTGGTACGTTCGTGGGTAATGAGGACGCAGGCGCCTGTGGATAGCCAAGCGAGCGCTTGCTCCAGTGCGAAGAACGTGCCTGTCTGTGGTGCAGCGGGGTACGAGCGCAGCCACAGCAAGCGAATACAGGTGGTTCCGAGTATGAGTCTGGGCCTGGTCCTAGTGCGTCTATCGAGCATCGGTATCCCTCAGGCGAGGCGGGGTATGCGCAACAGCAGCAGACGGCGTACAAGGTGCAGGCTCCGCCTCTGGAGCATGCATATTGTGTAGAGTTACCTGCGTATGCGTATCCCAAGGATGGTATGGGCTTGCACCAGCAGCAGGACCAGCCGCCATCGTCCGCACATGATCAGTACGGGTACGGGCTGACTGGGCAGGCTGAGTCTGGGTCGTATGGTGGGTACAGTGGGCATGACTATGCGTATGGCTATGGGTACGTCGAGGAGTTGCAGCAACAACTGCGTCGTCTACGGGAGACGTGGCGGTCCCTTGGCTTTCACGTTGACTCGCCGCCGAGGCCGGACCACTGAGATTCTCGCCATTTCATGATGATTTCCCCGTGACCATGCATATTCAATGTAACACCAGTCCTTTCAGTGGACGATTATAATAGTTAGCTTTTGCATTGCAAGTTAACTTAGCGGTACCTACCGTTCACCAAACCCCTGCACTCACGCCGTCGAGTCTTTGTCCCTGACATAGAAACAACCACAAGTCGTTCGAGCCGCAAGGACGTCGTGTGCCATCACTTGAACACAAAGATACAAGAACAACGAATCCGTATGAATTTAATCATAGCCATACTATCGTGGGCGACAACGCGTCACGTACTATGAGCGAAACTATACCTGTAGATATGCAAAAGAGAGCACAAGAGTGAATTCATGAGTTGTCAAAGTGATCACAAAGTGAAAAAGTGCGAACGATAGAAAACAGGAACAAAACAAAGAGGAACAGCACGACAAACGGCGATGGAAAGAAGGGAAGAACAAAGTCGAACTAGGCTCCGAAATGCACATATAGAATTCGTTGATCAAACGACAGACCCTGTAGCTCCCTCATCGTCTGATGAAGCGCATACGCCGCACGGGTATGGTCTAGACGACCAGACTCATCTACCATCTTCTTGTAAAATTTGGACGTGATCTTCACAGTCTGTCCGTCGTCCACCGCCCACATCGTCCCAATCACAGAACGGAACCCTGCAAACTGCATTGCCGACGCGAGATGAATCATCTCATCCAAGCAGTCTTCGTCTCCGACTGTCGTATGACAAGCGGACAGATATGCAAATTCGGCCTTCTTCAAGTCGCATTGAAGGAGACGTTCGACCGTCAGCTTTCCGTCGTAAAGACCAAAGGCAGATTCGAAAGGTTCTTTCTTGTTCGGTAGACCGTGGCAGGCAAGGTGAACCCATCCCGTCTGCTCGAGCGCTTCCATCACCTGAGCGATGGTCGACGCCGACCCCTCCATACGCGTGAACACGGCACGACCGTCGACTCGTTCTCCAATCGCTGCAAGCTCCTCGGCTATCGAATAGAGCTCGCTTTCCCCCGAAGCGTTCGCTTGACCAATCCCAACGAAACGTTTCGCTTCGCCCAGAGAGTTCGACGGCTGACACTCTCTAGCATGAATGAGCGCCGCAAGCGAGGATGCGTATGATGAGACGTAGAAATCGGAAAATTTTGGTTGGCCCGTCCTATACATGCCGGCAGAGTGCAAAGGAATGAGAGAAAATTCAGAGGTGGGACACCACCAGATACGTGAGTGACGCGGATGGTTCGTTTTGAGTACGTCGGCGATTGGGGAAACGACCTCCTCCCAGAGATCCCGCATGACAACGGCAAAATGCTTGCCCATGTCCGTGATCTTTGTCTGCTTCGTCAACCTATGGAGCTCCGAAGTCATCCCACGGACTTCATCTCTCGATATGTGCAACGGGATGTGAACCGGATCCCGATCAAAGAATATGACGAGTGCATCACAGCCGTACTCGCTCGCATTCACGCTCACAACAGGACCATGGATGGCAGCTTTCTGGAGGTGCAGGAAGGGCGGTAGTAGGAGGAAATCTGAGAAACCGGGTAACTTGCGAATGTCCGATACGACCCTCTGCAGTTCCACATTCAAGTGACAAATATTGTCGTGCTGATTTGAGTCAGATGAATGCAGAGTTTTGCGGATGTTTGATGTGAGTTGCAAGAACCTGGCTCCCAGAACATTTCCGTCCGGTCCGGATTCTATAACTTCGTCGACGGGAGAACGAAGTCGACCTAGCTGGTTCAGAAATACACCCCGACCCTGTTCCAAAAGCTCGACAGCTTTCGCAAGTGACTGATTCCGAAGAGCAGCGGAAAAGGCATCTTGTGCAAGTGACGAGGAAAGTTCTTTGACGATGTTCAGATGTCGAGATAGAGATGGCAAAGCTGCCAGATGATAGATGAGGAGTCGAAAGTAAGTTTCGTATGCGAGGACTGTGGTGGGATGCTTTAAATCCTCGGCTGCACTTATCCAATCTTTAGTAGTGGACAAATCAGCAGAAGACACTGTGTGGGAGATATCTGCAAGCGTGGTGTACACATCGAACAATGCCATATTGTCGCGGGACTGTTGTGAGCGTGTAAAACGAATGCGAAGTTTAATTGCAAGATTTTGCGAGGACTGTGATCGAAAGGGATGGCCTAGTAGATAAAGCTCGACTGCTTCCTTATTGAGCTCAATTGCATCGTCGAGATCGTCTGGTTTTCCAAGCTTTTCGAACCGCGTGTGGAGACTATTCGAAAGGTTATTCAACGAACTTGAGCGGAGATGGTGCCCTAGTGGACGAAGATCGAGTGCTTCTCGTTCCAACAAAATCACCCCGTCCAGGTCATCTATGATTCCAAGCTTCTTGTACCGGTTTGTCAGACCAACTGCTAGGTTATTCAACGAACATGAGCGGAGAGGGTGCCCTTGTGGACGAAGATCGAGTGCTTTGCGGTCCAACTCAATCGCCTGATCTAAATCATTCATCCCACCAAGCTCCTCGTACCGGCGTCGCAGACCAATCGCTAGGTTATTCAATGAATATGCACGGTAAGGGCTCCCTTGCGGACAAAGGGCCAGCGAGTCCCGGCCAAAGGAAATACTTGCATCCAAGTCCTCCAAGGCACCAAGCTTCTCATACCGCATTCTGAGACGATTACCAAGATTATTCAACGATATTGACCGGTACTGGTTCCCCGGCGGACAAAGTATCAGTGACTCTCGCTCCAGGGAAATAGCTTCATCGATATCATCTATTGCCCCAAGTTGCTCATACCGAGCGGAAAGACCTTTCGCAAGATTGGTCAAAGATGTATCGCGATCTGGGTGCCCCGTTGGACTGAGCTGCAAGGCAGCCCGATTGAGAAGGATCGCCTCTTCAATGTCCCTCATATCACCGAATTGTTCATACCGATCCGAGAGGCAAATTGAAAGCCATGTCAGAGAGTCCGCTCGCAGGGGGTGGTCGGGTGAGCAAAGTTCCAGAGCTTTACGAGCAAGGGCGATCGCCTCGTCGATGACATGGCGCCCACCCTCCTGCTCAAACTGGTCCCCAAGGGATCGCGCCCGAGAAAGCAACCGGTCAACTGACAGACGCATCATTCAACTGCTCTCCATGCCGACGAAAAAAACGACGCGTACTTTCTGAATCCATATGGGCTCACTTGGCCGACGAGAAAGCGTACGGCGGATGGGGAGAGAACGTGGAGTCCTGTTTAAAGAAAATATTAGTGGCCTCGTGCCACGTGCGAAGTTAATGGACAAAGGTGCATATGGAAAGCGTGCACCCGGCCCATCGCAATGCATTGTCTTTGGTCACGCGTAGAGTAGCGGCACGTGACTCCCATCTCCCTGCCAGACACGCCCGTGCAGCCGTCTCATCCTTTGTCGCACCCTCCCGCTACACCCTGTCTTCGTTACTCTCAGACCCTCCAGTCAAGGCTCCGAGCGCTGGACCGCATCCTGGCCCCGATGTCCTGCGAGGTGTTCCCTCCCACCCTCGCAGCTCAGTCCTAAACCATATACCTCGTCACACCTAGCACGTCTTCCATAGTCGGTAGTTCAGCTCATGCCACGCAATCTAATTAACGTTCCCCCTCACCCGCATCTCACAGCCAAAGACCAAAGAGTGACATCCGGGGTGCAAACCTCGGCTCCGTCTTTAGCGGGCTCGGAAACCAAGGCCTCTGAGCGAGAAACGTGTTCAAGGGGGACACGAGGGTGCGGGCAAGTTTTCTCGCGAAGGCGGGGAGTGGGGACAGGATGGATAAGAGACAGAGGTAGCGAGGACGATCCCGGCCCAGGTAGCGCGAATGCACGCGTCGCTGTTCGCACAGGGCAGTGGACGGTCATTGGCTATTTGTGAAACGCGCAAACAAAATTTCTGAGCGCTAGTAATTTGGCAAGCCACTGGTCTCGACCGCTCCAAACCAAACTATCACCAATCGTTTTCTGTGAGATTCAAATAAAATATGCTGGTACTAGTAAGCACATAAATTAACAAGGTAGAGAGGTAACAATCGCAAAGTCCATCGCTCAGACGAGATACTCTTGAATGATCGACGTCAGCTGAGGCGCCTTCTTGCTCAGTATCTCGATCGTTTCGTTCTACGACAAACTAATCAGCCTGGAAAGTCAACGTTCCCCACGAACACACGTACCCAGACAGAATCCTGCATCTTCTTACCCTCTTCGCTCACCACGAGATCAGACGGCTCGACGACCCGGCCAGTATCGACAAAAGCGCCCTTCATCCGATCCTCGTTGTCCCGCTCACCGATAGCTGCGTACAATAGCTCACGACTCCCTTGCTCCGAGGTCCGGGCCATCGCAAGCTCCATAAGGGTAAACAGGATGAGTTGACCAACGTAGCGCAAGTTGCGTCTCAACTCTGAGTAGCAGAAACCGGGGTTGACCGAGTTCACAGTCAGCGGGGTGATGGACTGCAGTCGGTCTTGTAAAGCGCGGGCGAAGAACACGTTGAGGACTGGAAAAGTCGTCAAGAGTCGATTGGGATTAGAGGATGCCCAGAGCACTTACGTTTCGAAACGTTGTATCGGCCTCGCATGAATCTCGAACATCGTTAGACGGCATTTGTTAGTGGAACATGACGTAACTTACGAGGGATCTTTACGACTCAAGTCGTTGAATCTCGCGATAGGATCGGAGGATCGCTTGACATCGTCGGGTACCTCTGCCCAGTAGTGAACGCTACTGGAGACGATCACCAATCGGGGCGTGATTCCAAACTTCCTCCCCGTGTCCACTAGGAGGGGAAGTAGTAGCAGCGATAGGAGCGACGTGCCGAGATGATTTACTTGAAGACTGGACGGTCGTTCAACGATCCGCTTCGCATGCCACGAGAATTTTTAAAAACTCACGTCGATTCCCAACCGTCGACGGTTTCCTCGAAAACATTCACAGCGATGCCTGCGTTCATGACCAATATATCGAGACGCTCCTCCCGTCGCAACGTTTCGGCAAAACGCACCACCGAATCAAAGTCAGCTAGATCGACTTTTCCGGGCTCGCAGGCCTGGAATCCGGTAGCGGATCGAATGTCTACAGGTCGGGTAAGCTTATTAGGGGGCGCAATGCCAAGAGAGAGGAACGTACCAGAGACGGTGGCATTTCCCTTGGTCTCGTTACGACATCCAACGATGAGCTTGCCTGGGTTCATGCGCGCAAAATGTTTGGCAGCTTCGAGGCCGATACCGGTATTGGCGCCGACGACGACGACGGTCTTGCCAGTCAAATCGGCAGTTTCGACGGGCACATGGGTCCACTGGTCAATAACACTGCTGAGAAACGTGGGCTGCATGATAGGAAGTGTTCAAAGTTTGAGCACTCATGGTCAGCGGGGACTCATTTTATGGGCCAGCTGCGATGGCGCGGCGATGAGTATGACGCGGCTGATGTTGGTGGTGTAGTAAACGTGCTGACGCCGTCGGTGATTACGACCCCTAAGATATTCGTAGGACTTGTCTAGTGTTGTGGGACTCACGGCGGAGGAAATGTCACCGAAGAGTGATCGCGTCGTCTCGGCAGCTGGCAGCGGCTCAGCAGAATCTGTCAAATTTGGCAGAGCCTGGTCTTTGTCGCTTTCTAGTGGGTGCATTCTAGGATGACTCAGCAGCTTTGTAACGAAGCTAGCCGCCTTACTCACTGCGCTAAGTAAGGATGTACTAGTGCTCGGCAACTTCTTACTCACCGGAGTCAGGTTCCCTTTATTTTACTTGCCTTGTGCGATAAGTCCCTCTCCATCTCGGCCGCAACGAGCGAGCAACCACGGCAGCCAGTGAGTTTCACGTGTCGACAGCCTAGTTTGGCGAGTGAGACTTTTAACAGGATTTCTCCGCCGACAGGTGCACATCGTGCCATGCAGACCGTTCGTCCTCGGACTTTTTTTCAGAGCCCATTCAACGTGTCTTTTCCCAGGGACGGGCACGTAATCGACAATGTTCTCCACAGTCAACGTTGTGGGGTGTAACTGCCCTCCCGCGATGGTACAGTCGACGATTGGGGCTCACAACGCCAAGCCATCGGAGTACGCGCATTGCTACCCGATAGCTACAGACAACCCAGATAATTTCGAACTGATGTGGCGTCCACATGGTTAGGTATTTTAATTTTCAGAAGCGGTGAGCCAGCGGCTGTCAAATGGGCGTCGCGGCGGAGGACAGGATGTCAAATTTGCAGTAAACTCGTCTTCAAGGTTATTTTCACGTGGTGGCTGCACGTCGTGTGGTACTAAGCCTCTAAGGTTGTCGTTCGACCTGGAGGCTCAGAATTGCAGCCGACATGCGTCCCGAGCGCGTTAAATTGTTTACGTTTCTTCGGCCACGCCCAATTTCATAGCGGTACCGAGCGGAAACAAACCGGCTGATCGGAAATGCAATTCCTTGTCTGCAAAACATCTGACATCATTTCTTTCTGGAATGCGCGGCTTGTTGCCTTGTATATGTAGGCCTGCTAAGAAAAGGTTTCCGACGAGAGGACGAGAAGGATCAGGGATTGTGTCGTTCCACGAGGCTTTGTAACCGGAACAAGATGTATTAATAAATGTTTCCTTACCGGGACGAACTCCACAGATCTGAGTGTGCATGGAATTCTGCATCTTACTTTTAGTTTTAGTCAGGGTCCTTTAAAGTTATCATCATGGCTCATTTTTTTCTCTTCACTTTACGCTCACCATCACAATGTCCTCGCCTCCGACACCCAGCACGCCTTGCTCAGTCGACACCGCTTTCCCCATATTTCCTCTCGAACTCGAGCGCGAGATATTCTTGCACACCGCCCGTGCACACCGCGGTGTCGCAGTCCGTCTGATGCTCATCGCGTCCCGCGTGAGGGATTGGTGAGTACAACCTCCTTCCGACGTCTCATTCTCACACGCCCTCCAGGCTCGAGCCCTTTGTCTATAAGACCGTCGTCCTGCGCGGGCCGGCGCAGGCCATCCAATTTCTCAATGCCCTCGACGAACGCTCGCCCGAGTTTGCAGTGAAGCGGGTCAAAGAGCTCTGCATCCGCCCTTCCATCCCCCTCGCCCTGACTATCGAGCTCCTGAGCGTCTGCTCCGGTCTCGAGAGCCTCGCCCTCTGGATCCTTCCCCAGACGGACACCGCGGATCTCATCAGCCTAATCTCGTCCCTGCCGATCACATTTCTCTCCCTCAACCTCCGCTCCATCCTCCCCCCGAGCCACCCGAAATCTGTGCTGCAGAACCATCCTGCATTTGTGAAGCTCACCCATCTCGACATCGTCAATCACTGGGTGCTCTCCACCTCTTCGCTCGGCATCGAGCACCTTCCCCACTTGACACACGTCGCGTTCCGGTTCTGGTCGCGCGGCAGCGTTAGCACGGCCCTTTCGACCATCCTGCGAAAGAGCGCTAAGCTACGTGCGCTTGTCCTCCTCGCAGATGCTTCTATCGTCCCCGGGTCTAGCGACTATCTCGAGAAGGAGGGTATTCGTGATGCTCGTGTCGTCGTGCTCAAGCATACTCGAGATGCGGACGAATGGGAGTTGATGGCAAGGGACGCTGCGCACATGTGGCTGCGTGCAGACGTTATTGTCACTTGGCGACGGTGCAACCGAGGTGCGTACTCGCCCGAGGGTGCATGGCAAGACTACATGGTCGTTGACGATATTTCTCCAGCTGGACCGTTTGATTTTCCTCCCGAGGTCTCGTTTGGGCCCTCTGAGGCACCCTTTCAATACACTCTCTGACGCTGCTGTGCACGGCATGTAGGATTTTATTTTATTTTATTCAAGTAATTGTGATATGCCTCGGTCTCTAATGATGATCTCGGATTGCACGCCACTCCCGGGAATTGATGGCTGTACATACGACTCGTGGTCGACCTGAAGGTGAGTGATAAGCATTCTGAGTCATTGCCTTCGAAGATGCTTACCAGAGAATCTTAGCCGACTTGTCAGGCCCCCATTTTACTCTGACTCGAAACGCGGTCACGTTTGAGGCGGTCTGACAGCCGCTAATGTGATAGCAATGTTTCCCGTGACTCGTAAAACCCGATTAGTAACTGACGGTCATTTTCGACGCAACCGGGACGTCGTTGGTGATAATGCCTCCTCTCATTGGTGAGCGGCGTATTTGTTCCGTAACAATACGATCCTGACAGTGCCTTTTATAAAGAAGACCTGTGCCCTCGAGATTTACTACACAACTCTCCTTCGCACATCTTGATTGTGTGTTCAAACAGCGCTCCCAATGACCTTTACACCCTCTACCTCTTCCCCCGCGTCGCACTCTACCATGTGTACCCCTCCAGAGAAAGACTACGAAGCAGCTCTCGGAGCGTTGCAATGCCAATATGGCCTAGGGGGTCATGTTCCACGTGTTCCCCAGAGAGATTCTAGTCCCGGTAAATGGTACAAGCGGGGAAGGACAGACTCTTCGGAATCCCTGCTAGGACCCTCGATGCGCCCCCTTTTATCACATTTGGCGGGTCGACTCGGGGGGGCGAGCGGAAAGACTGACAAAACCATAAGGGGTGATTGATGAGTGTCGTACTGCGATATTGCTGTGATACTGATGGTGATCTAGATGTTTGATTGTTGGCTTGTGACTCGTTGTGATATTGGGGGTTAGCTAAGCTCGGAAAAGCAGATAGTCTTGCATGTTTATGTTTATTTTGGCAAAGGTGCTTTTTGTCTCTTGCCTGTAATGCAGCCATCGCTCGTCGTGCGGTCGGGCAGGTCGGCTTGGAAAGGTCAGCGTTGGTCGCAGGCCGACGGTCGTTTCTGAGACGTCAGCAGGTCCGTATTTTGTGGCATTTTCGAATCTGAAGCAGGCGTTGGAAGACAACCTCCCCATTCGGACGAACGCACGCGCGTGCACTATTTTGCCCAACTTCGTCGGGTGAGTCGAGACGTCTGGAGGCGAACTTGGTTGACCTGGGACAGCGTGCGGTTTATGGTGCACAATGGCAAGGACTATGTGCCGGTGACGGTGACGCAGGACATGATTGGACACAAGCT
>JBBPML010000055.1:0-84540 GCA_038090275.1 Austroboletus novae-zelandiae | reverse complement strand
CAAGCTGGGCGAGTTCGCGCACACGAAGAAGCGGTTCACGTACAAGCGAGTATTCTCTTCGACGTGGGTCGCACTGGGCACTTACGCGCGGACACAGGGCGACCAAGAACCGGTGAGCGAACGGGTCGGCGGGGGTTCTGGTGTACTAGTTTGTCAGTTACCGTGGCGATATGTTTTTTCTCTATTTTTTAGTAATGTGTGTGAGCGGGTACATCCGAGCTGAGCCCCGACCGAGTCTTGCCGCTCAGCAGTGTTCTCCGTGCGCACCCTCGTCAGCGCTGAACTTGTCTCATATTCGCTCCCGATTACGCTCGTATTTCTTTCTTTCTCCTCGTCCATCACAGCGAGGATTCGCTCCCTTGGCAACCGACCCACCGCCTCCAAATTTTACACGCCCATCAGCCTCGTGCTTAAATTACTGAATGGACCATGGCCTTCAATCTTACCGCGACCAACCTGACCCCTTCCAGGCCTGCTCCACACGCTCCCGTCAGACGCCCGCTCGACTCCCCAAGCACCACCCAGTACAATAGCGCTCTCCAAAGCTCGGGCTACAACGCTTCCTTTTCGTCCGGCTCGTCCTACGCCTCAGATTATACCGGCATCGGCGGATCTCCAATCCGGTACTCGGACTCATCAATGAACTCCCAGGTCGTTCGGAATGGCATCGTCAGCTTGAAGGAGGAGGGCTTTGCGAGCTTCATGTTTCTCAGAAAATGGCTCGTCTTGAAGGGCGAGACACTCACCATACACAAGACCGAGGTGCGTATGCGTTGCCGTCCTGGCCCTCCTCGGCTGATCTTGGCCCAGTCGTCCCCGGTGCAGAGCGCGATCCTGTTGCACGACATCTCCAATATCGAACGAGTCGATCTCAAGCCTTATTGTCTTTTGCTCGAGACCAAGGACAAGCGATATCACATCGCCCTCAAAAACGACGAGGAGCTCTACGGTTGGCAGGATGACATCTATTCTCGAAGCCCGTTGATGGGCGTCAGCAACCCTACCAACTTTGTTCACAAAGTCCATGTCGGTTTTGATCCGATCTCTGGCGCCTTCACCGTACGTATTTTTTTTTCTATGGCGGAGCAGAGCCCTCTAATGCCACGGCTTCTCGAATAATTAGGGCATGCCCGAACAATGGAGCAAGTTGCTCACTAAATCGGCCATCACTCGAGAGGACTACGCCAAGGACCCCCAGGCCGTCCTCGACGTCCTCGAGTTTTACACTGATCACCAGAAGCGCGAGCTCGAGGAGATGGGCATGCCCGTCACACGTTCTGTCTCGGGCAATTCGGCTGCTTCTTCTCTCACGTTACTCTCGGGCAATTCGACTGCTACTACGCTCACGGCATTCTCGGTCGACGGCACCCCTCCCCCGCGGTTTAATGCCGGGACTGGTCTTGGCGGTACCACCCTCGGAAAAATACCTTCTCCCCTCGATATTCGGTCGCCAGCTAAGCGTCAGGAAACGCCCGCGGACCCCCCTTCGGCCACGTCCCCGCCCAACGGTCTCTCCACTACCGCGCTGGCCGCCGCGCGCGCCGCGGAGCTCGTTAGTAGCTCGCACACCCAACACACGCATACGATCTCTTCTGCGGCTCAAGGCACGGGCGGACGTCCGCCGATCCCAGCCATGCTTCAGGCCTCGACGTCGCTTCAGCCGAGTCGGCCCGCACCTCCGCGCCCCTTATTGACGGCCACGCGCCCGGCACCCGCTGCCCCGAAACCGCCTATCCCCGATCACACGCCTTCGACGGCTGATTTACGCGCTCGGACACAAGGGCGTGGTGGACCTGACAGCGCACCGAAGCCTTCTTTGGACAGGCAACCTTCGCAGGATGCACTCAGGGACAAGGAACGCGAACTACGTGAGCAACGACGAAGAGAGGAACGGGAGCGTGAGAGGGAGCGGGAGCGAGAGAGAGAAAGAGAACGGGAGCGGGAGCGAGAACAGCGCGAACGGGAACGAGAACGGGAGCGAGAAAGAGAACGGGAGAGGGAGCGGGAACGAGAGAGGCATCAGGCCAGGGAAGAGGCTGAGCGCGCTGCTGCTAAATCGGCTCCGGCCACTGCGCTTCCAGCGATGCAGCCTGCTCCCGGGCCTGCTGGTGCCACCGTTGGGCCTCCTCCCGTGGAGCCGTTGCGGCCGGCAAAGAAGAAGGAGGCGA
Source organism: Austroboletus novae-zelandiae (assembly GCA_038090275.1). Lineage (NCBI taxonomy): Eukaryota > Fungi > Basidiomycota > Agaricomycetes > Boletales > Boletaceae > Austroboletus > Austroboletus novae-zelandiae. The sequence goes on along the minus strand of JBBPML010000055.1, from coordinate 82,372 downwards.
CTCCCCCCGATGTGACCGTCACTGCGCCCGAAGGCGAGGATCCGGGGGTGGCCGAGGCGGCCAAGAAGCTCGAGAAGCCCAAGGAGAAGGAGAAGCGCATCAGTACCATGACAGAAGCTCAGATCATGGAGAAACTTCGCTCGGTCGTGTCGGAGGATGATCCCAAGACGCTATATAGCAAAATTAGAAAGGTCGGTCAAGGGTGAGTGTGGCGATCTTCTCTGTCGACGCTGCTCATCCTGTGCAGTGCTTCTGGGCATGTTTACGTCGCCAAGACGTTGGCTACCGGCCGAAAGGTCGCCATCAAGGAGATGGATCTCTCGCACCAACCGAGAAAAGAGCTCATCGTGAACGAGATTCTCGTCATGAAAGAGTCTCAACACCCCAACATTGTCAACTTTTTAGAGTCATACCTGGTCAAGAATACGGAACTTTGGGTGGTCATGGAGTACATGGAAGGAGGCGCGTTGACGGACATTATCGAAAACAATGCGTTGGAGGAGGACCAGATTTCGAGCATATGTTTCGAGGTGAGCGGCTCGTCGTTCTTTTGGATTGATCTCATTTTGCGTCCCAGACATGCAAGGGCTTGTGCCATTTGCATAGCCAGTCCATCATTCACCGGGACATCAAATCTGACAACGTTCTCTTGGACGCCGAGGGTCGCGTCAAGATTAGTAGGCGTCGTTTGTCGCTCACCATTGATCTCTCTCTGACCGTCGCCCAGCCGATTTCGGTTTCTGTGCCAAGCTCACTGATCAAAAGTCGAAGCGAGCGACCATGGTGGGTACGCCCTATTGGATGGCCCCCGAAGTCGTCAAGCAAAAGGAGTACGGCGCCAAGGTGGACATTTGGTCGCTCGGTATCATGGCGATAGAGATGATCGAGAACGAGCCGCCGTATCTGGACGAAGAACCCCTCAAGGCGCTCTATCTGATCGCAACCAACGGAACGCCGACGCTCAAGAAGCCCGAGGCGCTAAGCAAGGAGCTCAAGAGCTTTTTGAGCGTGTGTTTGTGCGTGGACGTGCGGAGTCGTGCCAACTCGGGCGAGCTGTTGCAGGTACGTCGATATGTGAGGCTGCGTCGTTGTCTGATTTTTTTTCTTTCGTCAGCACGATTTTTTGAAGAAGGCATGTGCGCCGTCAGGGTTGGCGCCGTTGCTACGGTTCAGAAAGAAGCAACAGGCGACGTCGTCGTGAAGTTGTACAGAGAGTCCATCTGGTTGCCTCTCTTTTATTCCTTGCATATATACATACTTGGCTCGCCCTCTACCCTTGCTCCTTGTTCCTTACGCCTCGCCTTTTTTTTCGCGACTAGGTTCATACCTTGCTCCCGTTGTACTTTTTTTCTTTCTTTTTACCCAGAGTCCCAGACGTTTTTCTTTTCTTTTTTCTGCCGAATCACAAGTGTTCGAACGCTGTTCACCGGTCGTCATCGTGTCCCGTCCGGTCTTTTTTTTACTCGCCACGGGGTCGCATGAACGTGTTTTTTTTTTCTTATTGGAAAAAGAAACACCGAGCAAAAGTCGTATGATCTGTGATTGTTGTAATTCTGGATTTCATTTCGGTTTTTTTTTTCTCTGGTCTGGGCTGAGACGACTCCTTGAAGGCTTTCTATGCGGCGCTGTTTCCAAGTGCTGATCGTGATCAGGACTGCTGAGTAGCTGTCGTATGTGGGGTTTCTTCAGTTGTCGGATCTTTTAGCCCGATGACATCCTACGACAAACGCGGGAGGATGAAAACAAAGCGTCGTGTTCTGAATGGATGGGATCGACGCCCGGGTCCTCGAGGATCTACATATGTATTCCCGGATCGCATTTGCCAGGATCATGGTAATTTGGCAGGTGACCAGGTAAATCCATGTTCAATTATATATGCCTGGTTCATCCATCCGAGTCCTTGCCTTCTCTCTGACGTAAGGAACTCCAAACTGTACTCACCATCACAGTGATGGGCGTGAAAGTTTGGCCTTGCGTTCCGATCCCAAGCAGTGGGTATCATTGTTTTTTTTTTCTGACGACGTCTAGGATCTTGTGACCCCTACAACCATCGTTTCTTTTTTTTTTTTCCTTCGACGACCGTGTCGACGCGTCACTATTCACCATTTCAGCTCGTATTCTGGGTCTCGCACCGAGGTCTAGAAGCTGCATTCCAAGTGCGTGGTGGGCGTGTCAGTGAGCCGATTGACAGGGGTACGTTCCTTGATTGTCGTTCCACGAGATTAAAATTGGAACTGACTAGTCACTCCTTCCTTGTATATGATCACTCTGTTAGACTTTCCTTGGTGCCCAATGCCACAAGGTTGTAGAAGGTGATCCAACAATTTCGACGGATTTCCATATGTATCTTTCTCCATTAATTTCGCAATTGCCACGAGGCCGCTAGCATTTTAAACAGGACTCCACGCTCCTGGCGTGCCCTCTGCCCTTCAAACACTCTTGCACTGCTACTACCGTATCCCCCAGTACTTTCCTCCGCCGTACGCTCTATCGTTGGTCAAGTAAGCTCATGGATTCAGAAAGTAAGTACTCGTCGCCTTTTTCGTCGGCGTGGAGAGTGGTGGAATTATGTGTCTGTTAGTTAGATGGCTGCATTCTCAGGCGAAATACCTTGGCAACCAGTTTGAGCAGGAGGGCGGGCGCCATGTAATCGATGAGGCGATCGCCCTTGATCGTGAAGCTCTGGAACTTTGCCCACCCGACCACCCCCTCCGAGCTTGCTCTCTGGGACAGCTTTCAAATAATCTCTCAGATCGGTACACACAGTTCGGTGATATGAGGGACATTGAAGAGGCGATCCTTCTCGATCGGGCTGCCCTGCAGCTTCGCCCGGCGGGGCACTCTGATCGCGGCATATCTTTGGGCAATCTTGCGGACAGTCTTTCCACTCGGTATGACCAATTTGGGGCAACAGACGATCTGGATGAAGCTATTTTCCTGAAGCGAGAGTCACTGAAGCTTCGTCCGCCGGGGCACCGGGGCCGGTCATTATCGTTGAATAATCTTGGCAATAGTCTCAGAATGCGGTATGAGAAGCTTGGTGCCTTGGAGGACTTGGATGCAAGTATTTCCTTTTGCCGAGACTTGCTGGACCTTTGTCCACAAGGGCACCCTAACCTTGCATATTCGTTGAATAACCTAGCAAATGGTCTGCTATACCGGTATGAGAAGCTTGGTGGAATGGACGATTTAGATCAGGCGATTGAGTTGGACCGCGAAGCACTCGATCTTCGCCCACAAGGGCACCTTCTCCGCTCATTCTCGTTGAATGACCTATCAATTGGTCTGAAATACCGGTACGAGAAGCTCGGAAATATAGATGACTTGGACGAGGTGATTGTGTTGGGACGAGAAGCACTTGATCTTCGTCCACTAGGGCACCCGGACCGCTCAAGTTCGTTGAATAACCTTTCGTATAGTCTCCGCACGCGGTACGGGGAGCTTGGAAAGCCAGACGATCTTGATGAGGCGATTGTGCTCAGTAAGGAATCAGTCGAGCTTTGTCCACTAGGCCATCCCTTTCGATCGCAGTCCTTGCGAGTTCTTGCAAATCAATTTTACATTCGTTTCACACGCTCGCAACAGTCCTGCGACGAGAAGGCTTTGTTCGACGTGTACACCAAGCTTGCAGATATCTCCCACACAGTGTCGCCCCCTGATCTGTTCGCGGCTAAACATTGGATAAGTGCAGCCGAGGATTTAAAGCATTCCACGACAGTCCTCGCATACGAAACCTACTTTCGATTCCTCATCCATCATCTGGCAGCTTTGCCATCTCTATCTCGTCATCTGGACATCGTCAAAGATCTTTCATCGTTGCTCGTACAAGATGCCTTTTCGGCGGCTCTTCGGAATCAGTTGCCTACGAAAGCTGTCGAGCTTTTGGAACGGGGCCGGGGTGTATTTCTGACCCAGCTAGGTCGACTTCGTTCTCCTGTCGACGAAGTCAAAGAATTCGGACCGGACGGAAAGACCCTTGGGGACACGTTTTTACAGTTGACATCAAACATCCGAAAAGCTCTCCAATCGTCTGACCCAAATGAGCACGACAACGTTTGTCACTTGAATGTGGAACTACGGAGGGTCGTATTGGGCATTCGCAGGTTACCCGGTTTGTCACATTTCCTCCTACCACCGCCCTTCCCGCACCTCCGGAAAGCTGCCATCCATGGTCCCATTGTGATCGTGAATGCGAGCAAGTACGGTTGCGACGCACTCGTCGTCTTCTTCGATCGTGATCCGGTCCACATCCCGTTGCACATATCAAGGGACGAGGTCCGTGGGATGACTTCGGAGCTGCATAGGTTGACGAAGCAGACAAAAATCACGGACATGGGGAAGCATTTCGCAGCTGTCATGCGGGACCTCTGGAAAAAGGTCGTTTCGCCTATCGCCGAGGTGCTTAAATTGAACCATCTGCCTCAGTCGCGTATCTGGTGGTGTCCCACTTCCGAATTTTCTCTCATTCCTTTGCACGCTGCCGGAATATATAGGACGGGTCAACCCAGGTTTTCTGATTTCTATGTCTCATCATACACATCCTCGCTCGCCGCGCTCATTCATGCTAGAGAGAGTCAGCCGACGAATTCTCCTGCTGAAGCGAAGCGTTTCGTTGGGATCGGACAAGCGAAAGCTGCAGGGGAGAGCGAGCTCTATTCGATAGCCGAGGAACTTACGGCGATCGGAAAACGAGTGGACGGTCGTGCCGTGTTCACGCGTATGGAGGGGTCGGAATCATGCATCGCTCAAGTGATGGAGGCGTTCGAGCAAGCCGAATGGGTTCACCTTGCTTGTCACGGTCTACCGAACAAGAAAGTACCATTCGAGTCTGCCTTTGGTCTTTACGACGGAAAGCTGACGGTCGAACGTCTCCTTCAATGCGACTTGAAGAAGGCAAAGTTTGCATATCTTTCTGCTTGCCATACGACAGTCGGAGACGAAGACTGTTTGGATGAGATGATCCATCTGGCTTCGGCAATGCAGTTTGCAGGATTCCGTTCGGTTATTGGGACGATGTGGGCGGTTGACGACGGACAGACTGTGAAGATCACATCCAAGTTTTACGAGAAGATGATAGACGAGTCAGGTCGCTTGGACCATACCCGTGCGGCATATGCTCTACACCAGACGATGAGGGAGTTACAGGGACTATCGTTTGATCAGCGAATTTTGTATGTGCATTTCGGAGCCTAGTAGTTTTGTTACTATGTGTGAGCTTCTCGTCCTCGCTTTTCCACTTTCCTGTTGATCGTACTAGCTTCAATTTTTCTATTCTTGCTCTCATACGTTCATTCGTTTCTTGTCGCCTAGAGTTACGAATAGAAGAAGCGATCTGAATTCATTATATCACTGGAAAACTGACGTTCATTTCTTCAGCCAAAAACGACGCGACGCACAAAGAAAGACTGATCAGGGAGAAACGACACGCCTGCAGGAAATGCAAAACATCCGTGTTCCTGATACTTAGTTTGACAGAGTGACTACGGGCCATGGTCGGTCTCGGCGTCCAGCCAGGACAAAGTTCCCATGTCGCACAATGAGATGATAGTTCATGTGGTATCCGATCCTTTATCTCTGTCAGGACTTTCGAATTTTCATTGTTCATGTCACCGTTGTCATAGCACCATGTAGTAGTACTATTTCACATCTTCACAGTATCACAGAACATTCGAATATTCCCTTGTAGTATATCACGCTCCAGACTCTGATGTCATGCCTCGTGTAAGTCTAGACAGTGATGTCATGATGATGTAGTAGTTTAGGGCAGACATAGTCAGTAGTATATAAACCTGAGGTCTGCAATTCTGATTCCCTTTGAATTGGTTTTGTCTTGCTTCAGGTATGTCATGTTCTAGTTGTTGAACAATGTTAATGTCTTGCTTCAGTCATTCATGTTTGAGTAATGCTCGGCTTAAGTCTCTGATAGAAAACTGATTCCACGCTAAGCCCTACTCATCATTCCACTCCCACCCTTCACTCACTTCACTCCCCTCCTCATCGTTGCATGTGTTGGTGCAGGTGTTCATTGTCTCAGTTGTTCATAGACCTTGTCTAGAGTCTGTTGGTGTCTCGTCATAGCACCTCAGTCTCCGTGTAGACTTGGTGAACCCATAGGCACGCTAGCCTTAATAGCATAGCTCCTTGTGTAGTCAGAGGCTGGTTAAGTACCAGATAAGAGCTTGTAACAGCCTAGTGCTGTGTGTGGAGGTCGTCCACCTCCTGATAAATAAGGATAACATTGCTGCCAGGGTAAAACCTTGCATCATAGAGCACCAGACCGGATTGTCTCCATGAGAGGACTACCTGTTTGCATGATCACAGGCATTGTCATGTCGTCCCACTCTACATATAGAGTTGTCCAAAGCCAGGACATTCCAGTTTCTTCATTGCCTATCCCGACCCCTCTATGTCAAGAGACCATAGATTCCATTGGATCTTGCTCGTGACGAGAATACTCCCTCTTTCCCCACTTTCACTTTCTCTCTTCTGAACGCAAGAACAGAAGATACGTCAGACTTGAGGCAAATCTCGTCAAAACAATGTATAAAACTACACTCTTCCCTTTCCTCCACTCCTTAAATGGAGAATCATCTCAACCGGGCTTTTGCTCAAAAATCTCTGAAGGCTTTGAGCCCATCTCCTGCCACTCTAAGGCATTTGCACATGTTTGCATGTACAAATGTGAAACATGTGGTATCAAGGTGCCAAGACATCATGTTGAAGCACATGGTTGCGAGTTCGCAACAACCAATGAACTCCCCAAAGGATGTTACACAGTGACACCCATGTTCGAACCGTCGCTGTTGCATGAGGCAACAAGTTGGTCTCCACCACCATTACCTCCCCCTCTCCCTCTTCCAACCCCAAGATCTCCTTCACTGGAGATAAAAATAGTTTCACCATGTGTTCGAATACCTTCACCAGTACGAGGACCTAGAACCCCTTCCCTGAGGCCATTGCCTCAGATTCCTAGAATCACATCGCTGCAGACCACACCAATGGTCAAGCGCGATTCCCCTTCCGAGACATGGCAGAAAAGAAGGTTGCCAAGTTAGGTTTGCAACCAACTAGTATGCCGAGCAATTGGTTTGGAAAGTTGGCAGTCAAACAAACCTCTGACCAAGAAGACATTGTGGTTAAGCTACCAGAAAAGGCTAAAGTTATTGAGATACTTAAGGCACCGAAACGACCTAAAGTAAAATCATCAAAGATTGAGGTTAAACCTAAAAAACCCATCATGGCTAAGGTTGTGGATGCACCGAAGCAAACAAGGGTGACTGAGTCACCAAAAGTCAAGGAGATTCCAAAGGTTAAGGCGGATGCTGTAACAACCAAGGAAAAACAAGGATTCAGCTTACTCCAGATGGAGAAGCAGGTGACGGTGAAAGCCATATCATGGATGGCTGGACAGATTGCAAGGCCGAAGGCGGAGGTACTTGGTAGATTAGAAACCTTTGTACTCAAATTCAGAAAACAAGAAATCAATGAAGATCTTGTGATTAGACTTCAGAGATTAAAAGAATCAGAGCTCAAGAACGAGTTAAAGTGACTACACAATCCCAAAAGGATTGTGTTAGGTTCAGGGCAACGTTTGTTGGAAACGAGTCCAAATTATGAACCCCCAGACACAAAAAAAACTCGTGCCAAAAGCGCTGATTGATTCAGGGTGTACAGGGTTGATGATCGATGTTAAGTATGCAAAGGAGCATGACATCCCAATGATGTGTATGGCCAAACCTTGCGAGGTTTACAACGCAGATGGATCAAAGAATCAAGCCGGGACCATGTCTCATTTTGTAGAGCTACCCATGATGATTGGAGAACACATGGAAAGCATCTGCATGGGAGTCACGGACTTGGGAAAGTCACAGATCTTCCTAGGATTTGATTGGTTGCAGATACATAACCCAACCATCAACTGGAAGAAAAAGACGATTAAGTGGGAGTCATGCCCCAAAGAATGTTTCCCTGGGAATGGGATCAACATCATTGAAGATGGTGATCGACTGATCAGGGTCATGTGTGAAGACATGGAAGTAGACGATGATATCTGTCTGTTTAATGTCTCCACAGATCTTGTGATCACTGCCAGTGACAAAAAAAGGAAAAAAAAAACCTTTGAAGAGATTGTCCCTGATACATACCATGAGTACAAGAACATCTTCGATAAGGAATCTTTCGATGCCCTACCAAAGAAAAAGATATGGGATCATGCAATCAAACTAGTGCTGGGAGAGCACAAAGTAGATTGTAAGATCTATTCATTGTCACCAGACGAATAGAAGGAACTAGATGTGTTTCTTGAAGAGAATCTTGCATCGGAATGAATCAGACCATCCAAATTGCCGTTTGCATCAGCCTTCTTCTTCATTAAAAAGAAGGATGGCAAATTACACCCCGTACAAGACTATCGCAAGTTAAATGCGATAACAATCAAGAACCGCTACCCAATCCCTCTGATACAGGAACTGGTAGACAAGCTCAAAGACGTGAAGCACTTCATGAAACTAGATGTGCACTGGGAATACAACAATATCTGAATCAAGGAAGGTGACGAATGGAAAGCCGTCTTCTGAACCAATCAAGGACTGTACAAACCAACAGTCATGTTCTTTGAATTAACAAACTCCCCAGCTACTTTCCAGAATATGATGAACAACATCTTTCGAGATCTAGTACTAGCCAGGAAAGTCATTGTATATATAGATGACATCCTAATATACTCAAAAGATGAAAAAGAACATCATGAGACAACATGAGAAGTGCTTGAGTTAATGAGAAAACACCATTTGTACCTAAAAGCTGAGAAGTGCGAATTCAATAGTGTAACTACTGAATATCTTGGGCTTGTAGTGGGCAATGGTGAACTAAAAATGGATCCTGTGAAGGTCCAAGCAATCACAGATTGGCCTACACCAAAAATCATAAAAGAACTACAATTCTTCCTTGGATTCATGAACTTCTATTGAAGATTCATCAAAGGATACAGTACAGTGGCCAAGCCATTACACTACTTGACAGGGAAAGTCGATTGGATATGGGGTGATGACCAAGAGAAGGCATTCGCATGCCTAAAATAGAAAATCACAACAGCCCCCATTCTGACAATCCCCAGTCAAGATGGAACCTTCACAGTAGAACCAGACGCTTCAGCGGTAGGACTCGGAGGAGTTCTTTGGCAGGAGTCTGAAGGAGTCAAGAAACCGGTTGTGTATTTCTTGCGGACCTTGATCTCAGCTGAACGCAATTATCAAATTTATGACAGAGAATTGCTGGCAATCATGGAATGCTTAAGAGAATGGAGAGCATATCTAGTAAATGCACAACAAATGTTCTTCATAGACACAGACCACCGGAATCTGACATACTTCAGAGCTCCACAAGACTTGAACAGAAGACAGGCAAGATGGTCATTGGATTTAGCCAACTATCATTTCACTATTCATCACAAACCGGGGAGGACCAATGCAGCAGATCCTCTGTCCAGGAGGCCAGACTTTGAAGACAGGGTGAATGATAATGTCAACACCATTTTATTGCCGGATCAACTGTTCATCCAATCCTTGAACACTGAAGAAATGGATGGACTTATTTGTACCAGCCAGAACTTCATAGAGAAATCCATGCAAACTCACAGACAGACACATACTAGTGAGTGGACTCTCAACGATGGAGTATGGTACTGGAATGGACTCGTCTATGTCCCAAACAGAGAACACCTCAGAGAGTGTGTAATTCGCGAACATCACAACCACATCATGGCAGGACATCCTGGACAAAGAGCCACACATGATGCAATCAGAGAAAAGTATTGGTGGCCAACAATGAAGAAAGAAGTTCAGACTTATGTCCACAGATGTGACAAGTGTCAGCGAACCAAAGCATGCACTGAGAGTGCAAAAACACCTTTGATACTCAACGAAATCCCAGATGCTCCCTGGAAGATTGTATCAGTAGATCTAATAGGGACATTACCAGATTCTCTCGGTTTTAATTTGATTCTAGTCATGGTAGACAGATTTACAAAAATGGTCAAAATAGTACCAATCAATGATACCTTGTCTACAATTGGATTTGCGAGATTATTCCAAGACCATGTCTGGAAACAATACAGGATACCCGTCAAGGTGATAAGCGATAGAGGTCCTCAATTCGCTTCTCAAGTTCTCAAAGATCTATACACTCTACTCAATATCAAAGCCAATATCAGTACTGCCTACCACCCTCAGACTGACGGACAAATGGAATGAAAGAATCAGGAGATTGAACAGTATCTCTGTTTGTACGTAAATCACCATCAGAATGATTGGGCAGAATGGCTTTCAATTGCAGAGTTTACGATCAACAATTGATGAAGTTCAGCTATGGGCTTCTCCCTGTTCCAACTACTGTACGGATGGAATCCGGAAATAGGCAGATCAGGGAGAAAGAAAGTACGCATGGAGTCAGCACAAGACTTCATAGATCAAATGAAAAGGATCCATAAAGAAGCAGAAATCGCGCTGACAAAAACTGCGGCTGACATGAAACATTGATATGACAAGGGAACTAGAGAATCCATTGAGTACAAAAAGGGAGACAAAGTTTGGCTAGACACCAGAGATCTAAAGACAGATCGACTCATGAAAAAGCTAGATGACAAGTGGACAGGACCCTTCATGGTAATAGAAAAAATTGAAGCTGCAGCCTATAAGCTCAAACTACCCACCACATGGAAAATCCACCCAGTATTTCATGAGTTGAAACTAAAGAAATATGTCACCAGATCTTTTGAATCCCAACAAACCCCATCGCCCCCTCCACCAGATCTTGTTGACAGTCAAGAGGAACAAGAAGTTGAAGAAATCATGGACTTACGTGAACACCACAGACGTGTCGAATACCTGGTAGCCTGGAAAGGCATGAGTAGAGAAGAACAAGAATGGTTATTCAAATCCAGGTTGTCCAACGTGCCAGAAGCAGTCAAAGATTTTCATAGACTACACCCCACGAAACCCAGATCCCAAACCCATATGCAATTAAGAACAATTGGCAAAGGAAACCGCCAATTCAAGGTCAAAATCCTATCAGACAAAGGAAAACTGCCTATGAAGGGTTCAGGTCAAGCAGCGGGTCATGACCTCTATGCAGCTCAAGACAAGATTATAAATCCATACAAACATGCATGTGTGGATTTACAAATCACTGTTGAACTACCAGAAGGCACCTATGGATGGATCGCACCCCAAAGTGGATTAGCTGCAAAATATGGAGTTCAACCTGGTGCTGGCGTCATTGATGCAGATTTTCGTGGAGAAGTCAAGGTTTTACTCTTCAACTCCTCAGACAAACCATTTGAAGTCAAACAAGGCAATCATATTGCACAATTTATCCTCAAAAAATTTGACCAAAGCAAAGTCCAGGAGATCCAAGAGTTAACTGAGACAAAACGAGATGCAAAAGGATTTGGTTCTACAGGCGGAATCTCAGCAAATACCATTTACAACCCCAACACGCCAGATGCACCTTGTACATGCCCAATCTGTCACAAAGAACCTCTCCCTACACTGTCTCCTTTATTCCTCACTCCCAAATTTCTAGAATACCGGCAGACACTGGTCAACCCAATCTTTCATCATGTGGACACAATGCTTGAAGAGAGGGTAATGTCAGGACTTTTGAATTTTCATTGTTCATGTCACCGTTGTCATAGCACCATGTAGTAGTACTATTTCACATCTTCACAGTATCACAGAACATTCGAGTATTCCCTTGTAGTATATCATGCTCCAGACTCTGACGTCATGCCTCATGTAAGTCTAGACAGTGATGTCATGATGATGTAGTAGTTTAGGGCAGACATAGTCAGTAGTATATAAACCTGAGGCCTGCGATTCTGATTCCCTTTGAATTGGTTTCGTCTTGCTTCAGGTATGTCATGTTCTAGTTGTCGAACAATGTTGACGTCTTGCTTCAGTCATTCGTGTTTGAGTAACGCTCGGCTTAAGTCTCTGATAATCTCCATCTTCTTCCTACATGGAGGTTGCTTCTATGTAAACGAAGAATGGAGGCCGTCAAGTTTTGCGGCACAGATTCAGAGTCATTTCATAAACGTCTGCGCTTGGATTGCAGTAGTCGGCTTTTCTGCTCGATCGTATATTTCACGGCTCGTCACGGTCGTCCTCAGAAGCGCTTACGTAATGCTAATGTTGTCACATTGGGCCTAAGTGGCCCACTCAGGCACGTCGTCCAAGCTAGTATGCCATCGCGCAAGTCAACGTCCAAGTCTACCCTACCGACATCGAACAGAAACAAAAAGAGGGCTCTCAAAACCCTGAAGCTCAACCCTTGCAGCGACGGAGATGATCTTGAGCTTGAGCCACCAACGAAAAAGTTACGTGCTGGTTTCTCGGTGCGTCCATTACACACTTTATACACCTATTCATCTCAACCTTGTGCGCAGCTATCAAACCCGCCTATATTTGATTTGACTCAGGACGATGTCGTTGTACTGTCAAGCTCCCAAGGACCGGCCGTTTCGCGATTGGCGCAGTCCAATGTTCAGAGTCAACGGTCGTCGGACGTCAAGGGGAAAGGCAGAGAGAGCGTCGTGCTGATGGATGACGTGGACGACCGCCTGTGGGTGGACAAGTACGAGCCGAAGACCGAGGTATGGTGCGCATCTTCCGTCTATGGCGCCATTCTGACATCGTCCATGCAACTGCGCTCGACACGCACCAGGCCGAACTAGCGGTTCACAAGCGCAAAGTCGAGGACGTGCGTCGTTGGCTCCTCGAAGCCTTTGAGGGTGGTCCGTCGGGGAAGCTGCGCAAGTACCGCGTACGTTGCCGAGTTTCGTCCCGTGCGCTCGGCGTGTTCATGAGTGCCCTTTGGCTTATAGCGTGTGCTTGCTTTGACGGGTCCAGCTGGAACCGCGAAAACGGCTACGCTGCGTGTCTTGGCCAGGGAGCTTGACGCCGAAATTCTCGAGTGGCGGAACAGCGTGAACGAACGCACGCGTGCTCACGCCATCGTAGATGCCGAATTGCAGCCAGGCGGTACGTGTGCGTTTTTCGCGATGCCTTTCTCTTCTCCGGGAACTAAATCTTGCAGGAGAGTTAAATGACGTGGAGTCGCTATTCGACAAGTTCCAGGCGTTTCTGACGCGCGCGACGACGTGCAAAAGCGTTTTTGGGACCTTGTCAACGGAACACGCGAGGAAGCGTCAGATCGTTCTTTTGGAAGACCTCCCTAACCTGCTTCACCCGCCCACTAGAGTACGGTTTCAAGATGCCCTACGATCGCTGTGCTTCTCTGGCTCGAATCCATCTGATCCCTTGGGGCCACCGATCGTGATCATCCTATCGGATTCTGGTCTTCGCGCCGAGCAACCCGACGGCGACACCTGGGATGGTGGTGGACGGCGGTGGGATAGGAAGGAAGTGTTGGACATCAGACACGTTTTGGGACCCGAATTACTGACGAGTCACTATGTGACTTGCATCGGGTATGTTGTCGTTCTCGCTCCTCAGGTTTTAAGTAAATGACGTTGGTCGAGATTCAATCCGATAGCACCCACACTGATGACGAAAGCGCTACAAGCACTCCTGGCTTCACTCTTTGGATCTCTGAACGCAGCAGGTAAACAGCCTACGCGTGAAGCGATCGATCTCATCGTGGAATCTTCGAACGGGGACATTCGAAGCGCGATCATGGCGCTCCAATTTGCGTGTGTCGTAGACTTCCCTTCCACCAAGGGTAAGTTAAGTCGGAGGAGCAAGAAGACGACGACCGTCCGCGCGGTTTTAGAAGCCGTGACGAGACGCGAGCAAAGTCTAGTGTTGTTTCACTTGATGGGCAAGATCTTATACAACAAACGTCAGCGTGGCGTCATGGGTCCCCGCCGTTGTAACTGATCACGCCTCTGACACAGGTAAACTCGATCCACCTGCATCGCATCTATCTGCCAAGGAGGCTACCAAGGAACGGGAGTTGGACTTGCAGCTTGTCGACCCGACGCCATTGCCAGTGTGGTTGTCCCATCATGACCGGAAAGCGAGTCGAGTTTGTATTGAGGCACGCCTTGTTCGCCCAATTCGGCTGCATCGTATCTGATTCTCTATCCCTCTCACACTACAGACGCTGGTGGCCGAATCGCCCATCGACTCGTCTTTGCTGGGGATGTACACGCATCAAAATTATACGCTTTTCTGTACGGACGTGGATCAGTGCGACAGCGTCTGTGAAGGACTGAGCTGGGCTGATTGCATGGGTGGGGTGAGTGTCGCTCTCGTGTCCACCCTGGCATGTCGCTGACGACGTATTTGTTTCTCTCAGGCCCTGTCAATCAACTCTCCGTATGCATTTCCTACTTTGACGATGTCGACGCTTCATGCGCTTCCGACGCCCGTACCGCGGCGCGGACAAAAAGTATGCAAACCCGCATGGTTCGACGTTCGGAAGCGGGAGCTGGAAGCATGGGACGCAATTGGAGACATCGTTGGATGGCTCGGACGAGGCATGTATATCGGTGACGATATGGACGATGGGGCGACGACGTCAGCTTCGGTGGGCAAATGGACGCACGGTATCGTTGCGACGGAGCTGGGTGGCCTGTTGCGTGCGCTCGATCGATGTAGTTTTGGGACGGTGGGGATCGGCGAAGGAGAGCATCGCGTGCAACCTCCGCGGACCCATCGCTTGTTTTCACACTTACCTTGGAACATTGGGTCTGGCGATGCACATGTGTTGGGCGAGAACGAGGACGGAGAGGGGGATGGGGATGAGTGGGATGAGGATGTGAGACTTCCTGGTGGTGAGATGCGGGGTGGAGAGGAGAGAAAGGGGTGGTTGGAGGAGGACGATATTGAAGAGGCGGAATGATATTATCAGTTGCGACCGCTGATCAGGTAGCTGTCTCTTTGATCTCAAAACGAGTCATCCACTTCGATCACCTCCTCGCCCGCTGCGCTCATTCACGATAGACAGCGTGACTCCTCAAATCCATTGTCTAAAGGGACCCATTTCGTCATTCAATGGCCAACGAGTTTACAGCGATTGGAGGACAGGTCGACAGTTGTGCCGCATTCACCCGTGTGGAGAGATCAGAAGTTTCCATTACCGAGGTGATGGAAGCAGAACCAATGGGTTTGGCGCTTCCCATGCCATGGTCTATACAACAAGGATAAACCCTTCGAGTCCGCCTTTGGTCTTTGCGACGGAAAGCTGATTATTGAACGCCTCCTCCATTGCGATTTCGGAACGCAGAGTTATCCGTCCGCTTGTCATACGACGGCCGGGGACGAAAGCTGTTCGGACGAAGTGATCCATAACTGCATCGCTGATACGAGCTGGTCCATCTGGCATCGGCGATGCAGTTTGCGGGTTCCACTCGGTGATTGGGATGATGTGGGCGGTGGATGACAAACATATCCGTCCAAGTTGAACTTGTACGAGATTGAGTCGGGTCGTTTGGACGCCCGTGCGGCGTACACGGTAGATCAGACGATGCGGGAGTTGGGCCCATCGTATGACGTGCGTTTCGAGCCTAGTAGGTTTGTAGTTACGGAGCTGGATGTCGTCGCAGGCAATGGCAGAAATTTGCGATTTTTCTGATGAGTCGACGCCGTTCCGGATCGTCCCGGTTGAGGTATATAAACCTCGACCGTCCTTGTAGCACTTCATCGTCTTCCTTTCGCCTCTTTCCTCATGTCGTAGTCGGTCCCCTTATCCCATCGCTTTCGCCGGGTCGCAACAGTTTGCCCATCAACTTCACAGGTGGCACGAGGCCGCTTGTATCTTACATAAACAGGACCGTTCCACGCTCCTGGCGCTCTTGCACTGCCAGCGCTACCACGTCCCTCAGTACTCTCTCCATCCGCTGTACGCTTTATCGTTCGTTAAGTGGGATCATATGGATTCAGAAAGTAAGGTGACTACTAGTTGGTTTTTCAGCCGGTACGGAGAACAGTGGAATGATGTCACAGTGTCGTCTGCTGATCGGGATCGGGATCCGGTCCACATCCCGTTGGATATATCAAAGGATGAAATCCGTGGGATGACTTCGGAGCTGCATAGGTTGACGAAGCAGACAAAGATCATCGACATGGGCAAGTATTTTGCAGCTGTAATGTGAGATCTGTGGAAGAAGGTTGTTTCCTCGATCGTCGACGTCCTCAAGACGAACCATCCTCTGCAGTCGCGAATCTGGTGGTGCCCCACGGCCGAATTTTCTGTCGTTCCTTTGCACGCTGCGGGCATGTATAGGAAGGGTCAACCCAGGTTCTCTGATTTCTATGTCTCATCGTACACATCCTCGCTCGCCGCGCTCATTCATACTAGAGAGTCTCAGCTGTCAAAGTCTCCGGTTGAAGCGAAGCGTTTCGTTGGGATCGGACAAGCGAAAGCCGCGGGGGAGAGCGAGCTCTATTCGATAGCAGAGGAGCTTACGGTGATTGGAAAACGAGTGGACGGTCGTGCGGTGTTCACGCGCATGGAGGGGTCGGAATCTTGCATCGCTCAAGTGATGGAGGCGTTCGAGCAAGCCGAATGGGTTCACCTTGCATGCCACGGTCTACCGAACAAGAAAGAACCTTTCGAGTCTGCCTTTGGTCTTTACGACGGGAAGCTGACGGTGGAACGTCTCCTTCAATGCGACTTGAAGAATGCAGAGTTTGCATATCTTTCTGCTTGTCATACGACGGTCGGAGACGAAGACTGTTTGGATGAGATGATCCACCTCGCGTCAGCAATGCAGTTTGCAGGATTCCGTTCGGTTATTGGGACGATGTGGGCGGTGGACGACGGACAGACTGTGAAGATCACATCCAAGTTTTACGAGAAGATGGTTGACGAGTCAGGTTGTCTGGACCATACCCGTGCGGCATATGCGCTACACCAGACGATGAGGGAGTTGCCGGATCTATCATTTGATCAACGTATTCTGTATGTGCATTTCGGAGCCTAGTTCGAATTTGTTCTTTCCTTTTCTTCATCGCCGTTTGTTGTGCTATTCCTCCTCGCTGTTTCCTCTTTCGATTACTCGCGCTTTTTCACTTTGTGACAGGTTTGACAACTCATGAATTCGCATTTGTGCCCTCTTTTACACGTTATCTATGTGGTTCCACTCGTAGTACGTGTCGCGTATTTTCTGTCGCGTTGTCGCTCACGAATTATATCTGGGTTTCGATTGCCAATGCGTGTTCGTCAACTGTGCCCCCGCTTGCTGATCGAACAACGACATGGAGGTCGACGACTGATCCTGTGTTCAGGAGCCAGGTTGTCCAAACAATGATAAGGGTGGGTGCCGCTCCGTTCCTGCGGCGAGTTATACAAACAAGAGTCGTCGTCGTGGTTGTGACCTCGCCGCCGACTAAAGCTAAAGATCCTTTTGCTGTCGAGTGCCCCTCGCGACCTGCCCAGACAGTAACGTTCTCGGTGCCACATAGTGGCTCTCTCCCGGTGTTGCCATGTACTAACCAGCAAGTGGGCTGACCAAACAAGAACGGACAGTGAGTAGCTAACCAACGTCCGATGTCAACCCATGCCAACAACGAATGTGAAAAAAAAAATGACGCGACGAACCTTTCTCTTGCATAGCCTCTACAACCAGCGCATGCGTGACTTTCTTGACTTCTCAACCAGGACAGAAAAATGACAATTTCGTGACGATCGTGGGCTTCCCGCTCGGACTACTCTCCAAGTTCCCGGTGACTGGGCCGTTTGGAAAACAAATAGTTTGCGTGGTATCATCCTTAGGCGTCATTATTCCAGACGATCATGATGTGTATCCTGCCAAGTCAAAATCGGTGTCAGATGATGATACAGTGCTCTCTTAACGACTGTGTCGCTCCAGCAGTCGTATCAGTAAGTACAGTAAGATGCAACACGAGATGGAATCTTACAAGGGTGCGTAGAGGCAAGGATGGATCAAATTTCGTCGCCATATCTGACGCGTTGTTGAAGAGGGAGAAATGCAGTTGGAGAGGAAGACGTGCATTTATCAGGCGATGTTAGTCGGCGTCCAAGGTCAGTCCAGTTCAAAATACACGATGTGTGATCCTCGACGACACACGTATTGCTCAGTTTCAGGCCAGACTAAAATCAAAGGGTTAAAAGATCAAAGTAATACTTTAACAAAGGCTGCGCTCGTCGTACCACATGGCGAACTTGTTGCGTCATCACTGCAGCTTCCCGCCTATTTTCAAGTCAGGAAGCAGCGGGCGCACCGCAGCTCGCGTCCCATTCATGACGGGCATTTCCGTGTGAGTTTTCCAACATGAATTTCGCTTGCAGTTCTTTTCCGCCTGACAGTTGACTTGAGTCATTATCTTACATGGTAAATGGTTCTTCCACAACAAAGACTCGGATTTCTCACGTACACACACTCGCCCACTGACTCTCGCAGATAACACGCCCACTTCTGACCCAAAGTTGACTGTTCTGAACGTTTGCCATGACTAATCCATTTTGGGAAACTGCGCTCTGTACCAATGCACAGGCAACTTGTGTCGAGAGTCTTACCACAAATGACGTATGTCGTTCTTTGCTCCCTATGGCTCTCAACACCTCAACCATAAGCACCTTAAAACCGATGACATAGAAGAGGGCGGTCTTGCGCCTTCGATTCGAACATTCCTAATGGAAATGATCCTTCCGAGGTGTGTTTTTCGATCATTTACTGTAACTGCTTATCGGGCCCTTGATTCAAAAAGGCAGGTTTCAGATACCCCCCCCCCCTCTTTCCTCGCGTTACACGTGTTTGCGCGGCCACAAACGTTCTGTTGAGATTATGGCGCCGACTAGTATTTAGATTACCAACGTCTGACTTAGATTCGGCCAGTTGCATAACTAGATTTGGTTTGAAATTCTAGGCTAACTTGATATAGGACACAGCACTTGCGTCCATCGTGATTGCTACAAAGACATAATCGGCCTCGTGTGCGTACGGGGTTCCAACAACTATCGTGGAAGTCATACGTCAGTACTTATGCTCGCTTTGTGTCAGAATGTAGTCATATTGACGCTTGTCACAGGGCGATAAGACCACGGTCCCTTCTATTTCTGGTCAACCACAAAGCTAGAAATTGTCTTTCCCACTGGTTGGATTCAAAACCGAATTGTTTCAAGCTCGTTGACTTATTTGTAAGTCTGTCGCAGGTCCACAGCAGGGGCCTATCACGGTCAGTTACGTAAGTCATCATATGACTAGACACGTGACGAACATGAGGCAGACACGAGCAGCGTACTGCAGTACATAAACCTGGGAGCGGCTTTGACCTTGGGTTGATCTTGTCGTTTCTCAGCTATAATCTATATCGTATTCCCACCTCACTCTAATAATATGTCGTTTCTCAGACCCATTCGCGTTCCTTCTTTTTGTTGAGTGCGTTGTTCGTGGTATTCGGTTCGGGTGATCTGTCATGCCATCATCGGACCTGTCACCGGCAAAATTTTGCCCACCGGCATCCGTCTTGATAGTACTAACATGTGACATGTGCGCACACTTGGGTTCGGGCTGAATGACGGGTTTCAATATGGCCAACTGCGGTCAGCTTTGGTCAGATCAGACAATCGCACAGGATAAGTACAGCATACTGAGGTTGCGGCATCGGGTACTATACCTCCATTTATCGTAGTCTTTGATCAATATAAACATGATGGGTTAGGATGGTGTCCGCTAGTCTGGTCTCCAACTTAGTTTTTGTGTACTCCACTTGCCATCAGTCCGGTAAATTTCCAATTATCCGATCGATCATGAAGGACTCGAAAACATGATGTACTATTACTCATACAACGAGCACTCTTACATATGCATATACAAAATGGTCCCTTCATACAAAGTAATGTTACATGGGGGTAATGTCAGGACGATAAACGCAGGAAGAAAAGAAAAAGAAATGTTATACAAGTCAATGTGATTCTGTCTCTTTCCTTCTGTACCATCATTAAACACTACCGATCAATTGCTCCAGTCTCTCAACATCCATATCCGAAAATCTGGGAACAGTCCTGCACTTGAATGGAAGAGGATGCCTGGAGCAAAGGAATCAGATAATCATTTGAAGCAGGAGTGATTTTCATATGCATCCACTCACTGAACTATCCCGCTCACGTATCTCCCATCCGGCGTAATCTCCACCCCATTCTCATCCAAGGATTTTAATATCTTGAATACCGCCAATACGTTGGCAATCACACTCCAAACGGTCGCATTTGCATAGTACCGCCCGACACAGACACGTTGACCAAATCCGAATACGATATCGGTGACGTCGTTCGGTTTCAGTGTACCGTCTTCGTTGAGGAACCGCTCCGGTATGAATGCGTCTGGATTTGGGTACGTCGATTCATCGTGTGTCATCGACCTATTGAAACATGTTATCACGATCTATCGATGAAATGTAAAAACCAAACCACAGATTCGATAAGACAATAGCACCTATGACCGTGCGCGTGAGCAAACATCCGACAGATTTAGAATACTGCGAACTATTTCACCTTTCGGAATGTGATATCCATTATACACGTCGTCATCAACAACAGCATGAGGGATTGCTGTCCGGTCAACGGGGGTCAACGGGAAAACAAAATTGACCCAAATATAAGATCACTTGCCTACAGGGGCGGCAGGTTGGCATCTGAGTGTTTCATAGAAAATAGCGTCCAACATAGGCAACTTGGGCCGATCGTCCATCCTAGGTAACCTTTTCCTGCCAACCACAGCATCGATCTGTTCTTGCGCTTTTTCCTGTATTGCCGGGTTCAACACCATCATAAGAAAGAATGTCATCAGAGTGGAGTTGGACTATTGTGTATTTAGTCGTGATCATCAATGTGAAACTGTGCCACATACGGTGTCGGACGCGCCTAGCATATTGAACAACCGTTAGAACGAAGGCTCACAGATTGTGCATAAGTACATACCCAAAAAGGCGGTTCCAGATGCTTCTTTGAGTACCTCCATCCATGACTCTTCAGGCGAAATTCCCTTGTCTTCCATTCCTTGTAGAGCATCGTGTACCATGGACGGTTCGACGTTACCGCTCTGCTAATAAATGTATTCACTCAGCTTCTGTACGATCCGATATCACATATTGAAATGAATTACCACTTTCCGAAGAGCGTACGCAAATGATTCGTTAACATATTGCTCTGCATGTTTGCGTGCATTTTCCATTTGCCTCTTGAACGACATGCCAGGCAGCCAGGACGGGAGATGGAGCACTGTGAACAGATTTATCAATGCGAAATACGAAGTATGTTTGACTCACAAAACGGAAAGGTGCCAACCACAACAGCAACATCAGGGCGCACCGAAGGTGCTGTAATGTTCAGCACATTTGCGACATTGTTCACGAATCTATCCTTTCTGGACACTGGATTGTAGTCATACGTGTTGTTCAGGATCACCGATGTCAAGTACCTGGATGCAAATGTAAGTTCTGTCTGTGCAATATCCTACACTTACTCGAATACATGGTCTTTCAAATCCTCCGGGGAACTGAGCAATCGCCGGAGGAGATCACATGTCTTGCAGTGCACAAGAGGCAAAAATCTAGATACCGCATCAAATCGAAATGTCTGGTGGAAAAATCGTCTGTGCAATCGCCATCGGTCTCCATAGCGCATCAGAGCAGAATTAAATCCGATCCCACATCTTTACCAATGATCAACAGTAGCAGTGTGGTCAGAAAGAGAACTGACAATTCATTCGTGATGAGGTAAGGACGATCAGAATAGTTCTTTGACCGGCGCTCGAGTAGATCCTTTGCGATATTTATCGAATTGATGATGATGATATCCTTTCCCATCAATCGAGAATAAACGATGTCGCCTACAAGCACGCCTGCTTGAGTAGATTACATGGAATTGGATACATAATGGCGTACCGTATGTCTTTGCCCACTCGGCATACGTTTTCCACGGAGCGTCTATGTCGATGCCAAAGACATTCCCGACCCACGGTAGACCGGGAGGACCGGGAGGCAAAGGGTGAGAGGCTTGACTCGATAGAACTCGTCTACAGATATGTAGAACCACGGCACACATCACGCACCCGATCGCTAAGTCGGATGTTATCATCCAGACAGACATGATGGGCGAGGGTTCAGCAATTCTGAAAGACTGCTATCGATGGGTTAAATATGTTCTGTTAATAAAAGATGTCCCGAAGAACCCACTTTTGGGGAAAGCGGACCACGCGTTAGAATCCCAAAACATAGTGCTGAAACGATTCAGAGTTGAGTTGGATCGATAGTGAAATATATTCCCATCATACGTGATACCACTTACAAGATACGTGCTCGCTTCTAAAACCGGGCCGGTAGGAACGGTGGGGCCAGATCTGGGGCCTTACGCCACCTCTGGGGCATCCGCGGAACCAGGGAGCCTCTTACCTTAGATATGTATCGTGTATGTGTCAGGATCACCAGTGCCCGTCACACGTGATCACCCAGACGTTGTATGTTGGGAACTAGAAGAAACAAACCTAAGATAGCGAGACAAAGCGCAGACACGCTAGTACCTAGAAGAGACAAGAACAGTACTGAAGAAAATGGAAAACAAGGCGGCCACAACCGCGATATACGAAAGATGACAAAGAAAGACTCAGGGACTTCGGAAGTGCACAGACCCATTCGCACAACCCATGACAGTATGCCACACTGGTCGACTACTCCGTATGGTATACTTCAAGGTATACTTAAATCCTGTAGTGGCGTAAACGCCACGCCACGTAAGTAGAGGGTACGTGGGACCTACACAGTTGTACGGACTCTTTTGAATGAGACCGGTGCAAATTAGTCCGCACATGCAACTTGGTGTCTGGGGGATTACCTTGCTTGCAAGATTCGCGTCACAGATTGATTACCCAAACGGATGCTTGCCACTTGCCTTAGAATATTCAACTTGCCTGAGCGCCAGTTGTTCAAGGACGAAAAAGACGCATCAAATCGGCGGCGGCGAGTTCAATATCGGTTAGTACTGGTAACTCTACCCGAAATGAAATCGTTGACACAGTACTAAAAGTAGCCGGATCGAAACGCGTGTGGCCACATGTTATCGTCCTGACGTTTTATGTTCACTCAGTATAAGTGGGATCCATCAATGCCAGTGCTTTGCACATTAAACTGCACAGATAACAACGCCGATAGAGAGCTTCTGCCAACGGAAACGTCCTAAAAGTCAATTTAGGACAGCCGCAGATCATCATCCCTTCTGCCTTTCGGAAGCTGCAACACCTTTTCAGAGTGAGTGACCGCAAGGATACTCGATTTCGGGTAGTACATGATCGCCTGCTTGTCTTTTTGGGGCTCGGTGCTGCAACAGACATGGCACACCCTGCAGCCTCTCGTATCAGCGGTATGAAATGGGATATGTATTGTAATACCTGAGCAATGAGGTGATTGCGGTTGTCCGCTTGACGTTGCACGGCCCTAGCCAGGTAGGAGGAGGTAAGACAAATACATATAATCGGATGCTCTTGACATTAATCATATCCGTGCAACAAATAGACAGTTTAATTCATTCATCACCTCCGGCTCCGAAAGAAAGGGGGGGAGGGGGGAAGCCACACATACCGCGCTTTCATAACTCTTGGCTGCGAGGCAGAGACGCCCATACAAGGTAACCGGGATCGGATTGTTCTTCGTCGGTAGTCACAGGGGTTTATTGTCACTCGCTGGCGTCGCATCAGCCATGTCTCTGGAATCCTCCAGATCCTCTTCCGGCACCTTAGCACATTTGACAGCGTCGTCTTCACTGACCGACTTGGCCGTCGTATACCATTGGCTCGAGCTATTACATTTCGGGAAATCGGGCATCTTTCGCCGCCGCTCAGCTGGACCTCTCTTAGCGTGTGTTTCTGTAACGTGGAACCGATGAACGTACTATCGGCAAGCTGCAATCTATCAGCTGGGAAAGATAAGAGTATTCGCACGGGCTCATTGTTGTCCATAAGAAAACATGTGCACTATGAAATACCGACTGACCTTCTTCCTTTTCCTTTTGCCGACACCAGAGGCCTTGCGCAAATCATCGCGAAACATGGATTCCTGGTCTTTGAGACGAATGTCCCATTCTCGTCGCAACACTCCTGTACTGGAGATATCGTCCGCTGTCTGAATAGGCGCCTGTGGCAGATTAAAAATTCTACATACGCATGCCAATAAGACTTGCTGCACGTACTCAAAGTCTGGGTCGATATTATATTTGCATCTGTGGGAGTGTGAACTTGGGTGCCCGAGGTCAATTGTTCACTTTCAGAACGATCGAATCCTGATTCTTCGCCTTCTGAGTCTGTTCATCGCAGCTTGGCAACTTGGAGCAAGACTTGCTCAGAAATGTCGTATGTACGAGTCGTGCAGCATAATTGGTACTTGAACTTGAGCGTCGTATCGGATATTACATAAGTTGGTCTCGTGACTCGACCACCTTGCCTCTGCCAACAGAGACGCGCGTGACTCTCTATTGCCTATTCTCGTCCGCTCTTCTTCCCGACCACGCAAGTTCCAGCGACGTCCAACATGCCACTCACCATCAGCGAAAACAGTTTAGTCAGTCTGGGTAAATAACTAAATGCGCCCCCCTTTGTCCGAAATCTTTCGCTGTCTCTCCGTCCGCGAACAAAGGGCGTTTTGTTGACGTCGGGGTATTCCCAATTGGTATCGACATCAACTCACTGCGGGTAGAAGAACTGGGCTTATGGGACGGATCCATGTGGGCCGTGGACGCTAAGCGATGGAACAGACGTGATTTCGACGTTCAATATTGGGTTCATCTTTTGAGACTGCGTCATGCTGGCATTAAGATGATCGTTGATCGGGATAAACTCAATGAAATCCAGGCAAGTGTTATCATCTTACGTTCATTATGAATTCTCATCCATGATGATTCCAGGGCGTCCGACACAAGATTGAAAATGTTTCCTCAAAAGTACCCCGAGTTCCAGAAAAGGTAATATTTTCGTTTGTGGAGTTCAGCAGATCTCTTACCCGTTTGTGGTTCACAGGTCGGCCCGATCCAAGTGGCATTGCAAACGGCCGAATCGAATGAACTCGCGGGTGGTGTCTTGGATGCAGTCGCCCGCGTCAATGCTGCGTTTTCGACGCTGACCTACCAGCCCATTGTTTTCCTACATACTCAAGAAGTTACTTTCAACCAATACCTCGCCTTTTTGGCTGTCGCAGATGCGTTCTTGGTCACGAGTTTGTGTGAGGGGATGGCACTGCGTACGCACGAGTTTGTGAAAGGCATGGGCCTCTCATTCTGAGCGAGGTACGTGGCACATCATTCGAGCGGACGGTAACGACGTGCTGATTGGGAAATTTATGTCAGTTTGCGGGATCGTATAGTTACTCTGGCTTCTGTTCTTTCATTGCCGTGAATCCGTACGATACGCGCAGGACTGCCAATGCGATCCACCAGGTGAGGATACCAATGTAGTACGTATATTGAGAATCTGACACCGTTGTCAGGCACTGACAATGAATGATGAAGAGGCATTCTCACGCTGGAAAGATTTGCATAACCACGTTGTCACTCAGAGTGGTCAGGTGTTTGTCACATTCTTCCTCACTTGTTGTCTTCGTGCCAACACGGAGCACACCATCCAAACCGATCTCTCTCTCGTCCCGACTGTCGACGTGGCGCGTTTGCTCCCCCAATGCAAGCACTCGTTGAAACGACTGTTACTACTCGACTTTGATGGCATCATGTGGATCCGCGACATGTCCCTCGCCGGGCTACCTGAAGAACGTGTTACCACGTTACTCCATCGTTTCACCGAGGACCAAAGGAATGAGGTTTGGCTCTTGAGTGGTCTAGCGGCCAAGGGTCTGCTCGATAAGATCGGTGCGGCTGTTCCAGGAGTGAGTATCGTTGCCGAAAATGGGTGCTTCATCAAGACGAGGGAGACGAAGAGGACGGCCGCGACGTGGATTGATATGGTGGCCAATCTGAACTTTACTTGGAAGGGACCGTGTGTGGAGATACTCAACTACGTATGTTCGACATACTCTAACTGGTTTATTGGACTGACTCGTATTCCAGTTTACGGAACGTACATCTGGTTCCTTTGTCGAGGAGCGCGAGGCATCAATCGTGTGGCGTTTCTGGACTGGCGCTACAGACGATTGCCCTGATCGTCAATGGGCGCGTCGTCAAGCTGCCGAGGCTCAAAATCACATTTTTGACAGTCTCGGCGAGCGATATGGCCTGCGTATCATCCCTAGTACCAACTCGTTCCTTGTACTGCCCAATAATATCTCCCGGTCTACGGCAGTGGGTGCGATCTTGCATCCAGGCGGTCCGGCGCAGCCAGTCGATTGTGATGCCGGCAGGGCGCACGCTTTCCATGTGTCTGTTTGCCCATCAACTTCGCAGGTGGCAGTGACGAGGCCGCTCGTATCTTAAACGGGACTCCACGCTCTTGGCGTGCCCTCTGCCCTTCAAGCACTCTTGCGCTGCTGCTACCACGTCCCCCAGCACTCTTCTCATCCGCCGCACCCTTTCTCGTTGGTCAAGTGGGCTCATATGTATTCAAAAAGTAAGTGCTCGTCTCTTTTTCTCGTCGGGATGGAGAGCAGTAGAATGATGTGTTTGTCAGTTGTCCAGTTGCTTTCTCGAGCGCGATCCCTTGACGACCAGTTTGAGCAGGAGGGCGGGCGCCATGTCATCGACGAGGCGATCGCCCTTGCTCGTAAAGCTCTGAGACTTTGTTCGCCCAACCACCCCCTGCGAGCTCGCTCTCTGGGACAGCTTTCAATTTGCCTCTCGGATCGGTATGAACAGTTCGGTGATATGAGGGACATTGAAAATGGGATCCTTCTCGATCGGGCTGCCTTGCAGCTTCACCCAACGGGGCACCCTGGTCGCTGTATATCTTTGGGCAATCTTGCGAAAGGTCTTTCCACTCGGTATGAGCAACTTGGGGCAACAGATGATCTCGATGAAGCCATTTTCCTGGAGCGAGAGTCACTGGTACTTTGTCCGCCGGGGCACCAGTACCGGTCATTATTGTTGAATAATCTTGGCATTAGTCTCAGAAAGCGGTATCAGAAGCTTGGTGCCATGGAGGACTTGGATGCAAGTATTTCCTTTTCACGGGACTCGCTGGCCCTTTTTCCACAAGGGCACCCTCGCCGTGCATATTCGTTGAATAACCTAGCAAATGGTCTGCTATACCGGTATGAGAAGCTTGGTGGGATGAATAATTTAGATCAGGCGATTGTGTTGGACCGCGAAGCACTCGATCTTCGTCCACAATGGCACCCTCTCCACTCATCCTCGTTGAATAACCTAGCAGTTGGTCTGATACGCCGGTACGATAAGCTTGGGAACATAGATGACCTGGACGAGGTGATTGTGTTGGAACGAGAAGCACTTGATCTTCGTCCACCAGGGCACCCGGACCGCTCGGGTTCGTTGAATAGCCTTTCGAATAGTCTCTACAGGCGGTTCGGAAAGCTTAGAAAACCAGACGATCTCAATGAGGCGATTGTGCTTAGTCAGGAAGCAGTCGAGCTTCGTCCACTAGGCCATCCCTATCGATCACGGACCTTGAAAAATCTTGCAATTAAACTTCGCACTCGTTTCACACACTCACAACAGCCCTGTGACAATACGTTGTTCGACGTGTACATCAAGCTTGCGGATATCTCCCACACAGTGTCGTCTGCTGATCTGTCTGCGGCTAAACATTGGATAGGTGCAGCCGAGGATTTAAACCATCCCACGACAGTCCTCGCATATGAAACCTACTTTCGACTGCTCATCCATCATCTGGCAGCTTTGCCATCTCTGTCTCGTCATCTGGACATCGTCAAAGAACTTTCCTCGTCGCTCGCGCAAAACGCCTTTTCCGCTGCTCTTCGGAATCAGTCACTTACGAAAGCTGTCGAGCTTTTGGAACGGGGGCGGGGTGTATTTCTGACCCAGCTAGGTCGACTTCGTTCTCCTGTCGACGATGTTATAGAATCCGGACCAGACGGAAAGATCCTTGGGGACAGGTTTTTACAGTTGACATCGGACATTCGCAAAGTTCTCCAATCGTCTGACTCAAATCAACACGACGACGTTTGTCACTTGAATGTGGAACTACAGAGGGTCGTATTGGGCATTCGCAGGTTACCCGGTTTCTCACACTTCCTCCTACCACCGCTCTACCCGCACCTCCGGAAAGCTGCCATTCATGGTCCTGTTGTGATCATGAATGCGAGCACGTATGGATGCGATGCACTTGTCGTCTTCTTCGATCTAGATCCGGTCCACATCCCGTTGGATATATCAAGGGATGAAATCCGTGGGATGACTTCGGAGCTGCATAGGTTGACGAAACAGACAAAAATCATCGACATGGGCAAGTACTTCGCGGCTGTGATGCGGGATCTGTGGAAGAAGGTCGTTTCCTCGATCGTCGATGTCCTCAAGACGAATCATGCTTTGCAGTCGCGCATCTGGTGGTGCCCCACGGCCGAGTTTTCTGTCCTTCCTTTGCACGCTGCGGGCATGTATAGGAAGGGCGAACCCAGGTTCTCCGATTTCTATATCTCATCGTACACATCCTCGCTCGCGGCGCTCATTCATGCTAGAGAGTGTCAGCCATTGAACTCTCAGGCTGAAGCGAAACGTGTCATTGGGATTGGTCAAGCGAAAGCTGCAGGGGAAAGCGAACTCCATTCGATAGCCGAGGAGCTTACGGCGATTGGAGAACGAGTCGATGGTCGTTCCGTTTTCACTCGTATGGAGGGGTCGGCGTCGACCATCGCCGAGGTGTTGGGAGCGCTCGATCAGACCGAATGGGTTCACCTCGCATGCCACGGTCTACCGAACAAGAAAGAACCTTTCCAGTCTGCCTTTGGTCTTTACGACGGAAAGCTGACGGTCGAACGACTCCTTCAATGCGACTTGAAGAAGGCCGAGTTTGCATATCTGTCCGCTTGTCATACGACGGTCGGAGACGAGGACTGTTTGGATGAGATGATCCATCTGGCGTCAGCAATGCAGTTTGCAGGATTCCGTTCGGTGATTGGGACGATGTGGGCGGTGGACGATGGACAGACTGTCAAGATCACGTCCAAATTTTACGAGAAGATGATTGACGAGTCGGGTCGTCTGGACCATACCCGTGCGGCGTATGCGCTTCATCAGACGATGAGGGAGTTACCGAATCTGTCGTTTGATCAACGGATTTTGTATGTGCATTTCGGAGCCTAGTAGTTTGATTACTGTGTGCGAACTGGTCCATGCTTTCCCGCTTTCCTATAGATCGCACTAGTTTAAATTTTTCACATGCTCTTTCATTTCTTATTACCTCTAGTTACAGATAGAAGGAGCAGTATACCACTCACGCTGGCTCCACCGGAAATGGGCCCGACAGTCGGGTATTACTCCTGCAAACACGTCCATTTTACGCCGCTCTGGGTAGTTCAAACTACATCCTGCCCGCCGCAAAAGCCATTGGCAAGTCGAGGTTCTTTCGTCAGCCAAAAACCACGCGAGTGATGCGCAAAGAAAGACTGATCTTGGAGAAACGACACACTGGCAAGAAATACAAAACGTAGGTGTCCTTTTTTTGTTCCTGATACTGTATGACTGTATTATCGCCACTTGATACCAACCATGCGCTACCATTTCTAAGAGTCTTGCCACTCCCTAGGTTGTGGTGGACGCACGCACAATGATGGTGAAGAGCCCGAAAAGGGATGCAGAACGACGCTTCAGGGTAAATGGATACGAATTCGCAAGAATTCAAAAAGCTGGACGAACGAACCAGGTAGTGACTGTTAGAAATTTCTTTATTCTTCGGTACGTTTCTATCACGTTCGAGACGTCTCGGTTTATATCGGACGAATCGGACTTATTCGGATTCTATTATGTATATAAGCCTGAGAGCGCGGGACGAAACCTCAGTTTCGTCTTGTCGTTTCTCAGGTGCGTAGTATAACTCCATGTCGTTTACATTTGCTCAATGATATGTCGTTTCTCAGTCTTCTAGCTCATTCCGTTGTGTCTGAGTCTTTGGGATTTGGATATTCCGGACAGTGACATGGTAAGCAGACAACGAGACACACGACACAACAACGCCTAACGACAACTCGGTCGAAATCATACGACACGCGATCATTTGCGTTCATCATATGGAGAGAGAAAAAGACGTGGGCATGAGACGATGACAGGAGTAGCAGACATAACCATAACTGTGAGTACCGACGACTAAAAAAAAGTCGGAGCCAAAAAAGAAAACAAAAGAGACATATGGGGCGGACGTAATGTGAGACATCAAACGCATCTCCTAGGGAAAGAAGAAATGGAAAAGAAACACGAAGACATGATTCGATCGTGAGTTTCAACCAAAAGATACCGCGTGGGGTCATATGGAGATGAAGCTGTTGCAGAGCGAATGGTAACAGAATGGATCCACGAGGATGCACATGGCGATCATGGGTCATGTATCATGAGTCGTGGGATGTGGTGTCATGGATATGGTGACCAGGCAAAAAGATGGTGCTGAACGCGCGCAATGTCGAGCGTGGACAACCTCGTAAATGCATCAGGCCCCTCCGGCAGCCAAAATTCGATAGAGCGCGTTCGCTTCCTCGAATCGCGCGTTGCGCAGCGTGAAATGAGCCATCTCGGCCGTGTCCACATCTAGACCTACGTCCACAATCGAGAGTCTTAATAGGGAACCATAAAAACGGCAGAGCTACGTACACGCCTCCCGTGAGCACATGATCTACGCCGCCACACGACAGGGTGAACTCACATTTTGGGCGCCCTTAGCAAAACGATCGTCGCTGATGAGTCCTTCTCGCTCTTCCTTTTCGGCATTGTCAAGCCACTTGATACTTTCATGAATGAACTGTCCGAGAACCTCGACGCGAACGACATCAGCAATGGTGGTTTTACCCCCCGTAGCAGGGTCAATGATGATAGACGTATCCTGGAGTAAGCGAACGAGAAGGTCAAAGGAAGGTAACGTCGGGGGGAGCTTCGTAAGGGCATCTAGATAAGGATAAGGTCCTTGGGACGTGGCGTTACGCGTGGTTAAGAGCGCCAAAAAAAGTTGATGGGCTAGATTAGGATTATTAGCGACAATAGGTGGCAGGTCCATCGACGTGATCATAGGGGGGGATGTTAGGTTGGGTATGATTGGGGTCAGGATCTGCCGCAAGTTTGAGAAGGATGTCCGATGACGCTTTTACGACAACACGCACCCGTTGCTCCGTAAGTGTAAGTACCCGGTCACGAGCTGCTAAAAGTAGCTTCATGCCATGAACAATTCGCTCCTTTTTTTCGTCCTCTTCAGGGGTCACAGTCCCCTCGGCCGGAGAGGAAGACTTGAAATTAAAAGCCTGGACGGGCGTCACTGCTCCACCCCGCTGGGAATTAATGACAATGGTACCCCTGTATGATCGATACAGCCCGATTGCTATTCTTAGAGCCACGTTTCCACTCACGGGTCGGGGGAGCTCATTTCCGCAAAGTCCTCTTCATCCAAAAACAGATTTGAGGCTCTAAGTTCGGGAAGAAGGGGAGACCTGGTCAACGTGCTGGGAGAATAGGGGCCAATCTAAACAGAAATGGTCAGATCTAATTGAGGCATTGGCGAACAAGGAAGGATGCACGTCATTCCCGTCCCCTTTAAGAATTTTCCAGAGGACCCATACTAGTTGTTCGTTCTCACTGAAACCACCTTCAGCGGCAACCTTGATGGCATAGACTCTCTCCCTCAGGAACGTAGCAAACAAAGCAGACTTGAACGGGTTGAGGGAAATCGGATAAGGAGAGTACATTGAATACAAGATGAATGAAACGAGAATGCGTTGAGCGAGCTGAATCCATGAAAGGGGTGACGTAGTGAATACGGGGGAGGCACAATTGGCGCAGAGTGTACTAACTTCGATGGAAGAATTGAGAAGAGGCAACAACGCGTCAAGAGCCAGCTGGAACCGCGCGGTCGGCTGTACGAGCTGAGAGAAGGCCTGTGCAGCCGTGGAACAAGGAAGGGTATAAGCGCGAACTAGGAGATGTGCAACCGACGCCCGGACAGGGTCCCCTGAACTGATCTGACCGGGAAAAGTTGGAGATAAGAGATTTGGCGTTGGAGAAGGCCTTGGAAAGAGCCTTGAGCCGGCCATGGCTGGTGTTCCCGGAGTGGCCCTGCTCGCTGTCGGCAACGGCGACGAAGAGGTCATCGTCCATAACGAACATCAAAGTACAATGACTATTACCTTTCCGCCCTTGTTTGTTCTTATTTGTCTCTTGTGGCAACGGGGGGCTGTGCAG
This sequence comes from Austroboletus novae-zelandiae, assembly GCA_038090275.1. Classification (NCBI taxonomy): domain Eukaryota; kingdom Fungi; phylum Basidiomycota; class Agaricomycetes; order Boletales; family Boletaceae; genus Austroboletus; species Austroboletus novae-zelandiae. The sequence continues at coordinate 50,107 of JBBPML010000055.1, read as the reverse complement.
TACTCCTGATGGCGCGTAATTTTATCTTCAGAATGCACAGGGCCGTCCGCAGCCCTTTCTCCTACTAACCACCATCTACGACATGAGCCAGGTAAGACCCACCCCTGGATTGGTGCCCTTGATTGACCATCGCCTGGCAGCCTCTCATTCAACATTCCTACTTTATCGCCGGGGCAGCAATCGTACTTGTGCTCGTAGTCCTGAGGTGGGTCTACCATGACGGCATCACACGGCTATCTAACCGCTTGGCCGCTCAAGAATCTTCATTTTGAGGAGGCGCAATCGAGCGCTCTCTGACTTTTTCCGGCTACCCGGCTCTCAGCACCCCTATATCTCGAATGTCCGAAACGACACCGGTTACGGTGGTTTGCAGCTGTCCCCTCTTCCAGCCGCATATCGTCCCGACCGCACGATACACGCAGCAGATACCGACGCCTTTGGTCGGCGGCTTGGCTGTGCGGGAGAGGATTGGGATGGGAAAGATGCGCTTCCCGCTTATGATAACATGGACAGACCACCCAAGTATCTCGAAGCGGCTTGGTCGCATAGCCAACCCGTCGCGGCAATTCAATCTGCAGAAGGGGCACCTCCTGGCTCCAGCAGTAGAGCTCTCGAAACCCCTACGGATCACCCGTACGACGATATCCCTGGAATGACAGTCTTTCACGTGACAGAGCCAATACCACCTCCCCCCACTTATCATGTACCTGTTAGCTGACAAACCTTGAATCTCTTTCCACTTCTTTTTTTTCTCGCGGAATCATGTATCAGAATGCACATTTGTACTCACCTCCGTGGCGCGTGTACGAGTAAATCGATGCTATTACGTACCAGATGATTAGGAACGGGAAGAACCTGGCCGTTGGACTACACTAACCTTTGTTGCCTCCGTGCGCTATTAGCCTATTACTGTAATATATGTCTGTAAGCGGTAAAGCTGAGTTCAAGTTCATACTAACCTATTGTCTGGATGAAAATGAAATACCCCTGGAATGTTGCATGAGGTCCCTGCCAGCCGATCCGTGCCTTAGCCATGTGGAACTCGATCGAGCCACTCGAGTGGAATTCGTCAGAACGCAGGAGAAGACATAACCCAAGCCGACGGTGAGTGGGTACTGACCAACGATATTTCAACCGCAACTTTATATGGCATCGTATCTTGGCGTTCCGCGTGCTCGAATCCAGGGGAAGACTCAAGAGTACCCGGAACAAGTCGGATGAGTCACCGGGCCACATCCTCGGATAAATCGTGCCCCTTGTCTATTGTCTCGCTACCAAAACGGATCCCGGAACGGCTCACCATCGTCTTGCAGAAGAAAAAAAACTCTGATCGGGCCGCGTCATCATTATATTATTGGCGTGTTTCAAGTTGTGGAAACTGACGCGACACATCCGAGCCAACTGTCGGACGGTCTAGCCGACCTCATTTCTATTGTGGGCGCCGAAAACGGCAAGTCTAGTGTTGGGTGAAGCAGATTCCACGGCTCCGAGACAATTGGGCTTGTCCTCGACGGGATTCCCCCTCTCCACGCGCAAGCACAAAAAGAAAAGAAAAAGGGCTGTGCGAGTGCAACGCGTACCATCGATAATCGATATGACTCGGTGGAGCTGCTCTCGAAATGGTGCATACGTCGAGACGGGGGCTGATTTGAGAAACGTCGACGACAAGCTCACCGCAACGTTTCAGCGCTGGACTGACATGCACAATAAGGAAAGGACACTCGATGCTGACAAGTACCCCTGCCTGCCAGCGTCAGAAACGTCTCTAAACAACCACTAGCGTACAGGAGTGCGTATATAGGGCTTCGAGGACATCGAGGGACCATAACTTCACCGTTTGATACGCGACGCCTTTTCTGCATCAGAGGGACCACCTTTACGACTTCCCTCTGCGATATCTGTTTTTCTCTCTCAATTGCCATGGACGGCCTCATAGACTTCATATTTGCTGTCGCCTCGCCCCCAGAACTTGCTGAATTGGAGTCGGGGCTAGTGCCAGTCGATGAAGACATCGGTTTGTCGAACACTAGCAATATTATATGCGTCGTTGCATGATGCAATGCGTCGTAAGCGTCATTCCTTGACGAATCGAAGTTGGGAACTAAACTCTTCTAAAAGAATTATTCCTTCAACGTGACCGATGTTGCCCTCCGCCTCGTCTGGTGCTATTCTCGAGCACCCATCTCACCACTCACCTGCCAATGTGTTGGCATTCATTTTCATCCGTTTTCCTTCCCGAAAAGACATTTTTACGGATCTCCCCCCAAACTGTTAGAAGTTCGTCAGGTCGGCTAGAAGCCATGACATACTTGATACGGACGCCATTACTGTAAAGTATAATATATTACATACCAGCGGTACGCTCCTTGTTAAGCGATCATACACTCTTTTTACGCCCGTTGATCGCGTTGGCTTTAGTGAAATTCGTCTATGCGACGAAGAGACATTGTCAGATCGACGGTTCGAGCGACAAACTTGAAGGTATCGAAGTGTGCACGTACTGTGAACGAGCAAGTTCGTCAGAATACGCGCATATGAAGATGAACGTCGTGGATGTGCGTGCGCACATGGCATGGGGTGGCCCAACGAACAAGAGCGAGCGGGCGAAGCATCAGGTATGCAAGGTAACGTTACATAAATTTTAACGTACCCGTGCGTTTCTTTTCTCTTCAGTAACTTGAAGGGAAAAAACGCACGGGTATGTCACATCAGGGCGTGCTAAAAAGATTGAATGTCCAATCATGGTGTCTCGGTCTCCTCGTACCTCTGGCGTGGTCTTGCATTGGGTCAGTTGAGGGCAATGCGATGAGAAAGCGCGTGAGTGTTCTCATATTTGAAATTCTAGACAAATACGAGTACATACATTGGTTCTTGAGCATGCGTGTTGGAGTATGCACTTGGAGTCGGGGAGAAGGCAGAGGTTGTGTAAGTCAGAAGGATGCCACAGAAACCGTACTCCGCCTTTGCAGGAAGCTTGTGGCGACCACTAAGCGGCGTGGTTGTTCGTGAATGGGAAGCAAGGATCACGGTGTTGTAGAGATAGCGGGCATTTCGAAGAGCGTCGAAGTGCACGTGAATGCCTCGCCGTCGTGACTCGTCATGGACTCATGGATCTACACGAGACGTGCGTATACGCACGTGCAGATGGGTGGATGAACATGATGATGGGGGCCGGGTCCAAGAAAGAGAAAGTCATCGCAGTCGCATAGTGAATTCCTTCTACATCCCACGTTGAGCACGTTGAATCCGTCAGAGACAGCGTCAAACGCCCTCACCATTTTCGACGTACGAGCTTCCGCGGAGAAGTCGCTCGGGAGTACTCTCCGTTCTTTGGCGCACGTGTCTTTCATCTCTTGTTGTTCACGCACATCCGTGCTAGTTTTCTTGAGTAAATAAATGCTTATAAAATTTCACGACTACAGACCCGTAGCCATGATCCGGACTTCTTTCCTATTGTCACGCGTGTGGGAGGGAGCAACGTTGCTGCATCGGATCCTCGTCCTATACTTTGAGATGCCGAACTGTTCGGGAAAAGCACGGGGTTGCGGGAATACACCGCCTCGGGTGAATCGTACAGTCTATTGTCTTTCGTCGGCCTGAGAATTGCAATCTTACCCCCGGAATGGTGCTTCGTGAAAACGTGAGACCTGTTCCTGTCCAAAGTGCCCATGGCAGAATGCCTGTATAGCCCGAGTCAGGCCGGCTTGTTGAGCTGTGGTACATTGTACCCAGACATTGTACGTCGGGCATTCTCGACAGACAGGCGGAGGCTTGGTATGATGTGACATGCACCGCTTTTGGGCGACCTTATTGTGTGGGCGCGCCGGATCGATGTGTCCTAAAATAGCAGGCATAGTGTTAGTTCAAAGACACGTGCAGCGCGTCTGAGAAAAAAAAATTAATTCGCCTTGACCAGCCTCGATGACCTTGATGTGCTCGCCGTGCCGTGCCGGTACCTCGCCCTATTCCTCTTGCAGCCAACTTATCTCGTCAGCTGTCCTGGATGACGGTTAACTCCTAGGCAACGCGCTGGGCCAGAATTCCGCCGGCGTTTGGTCGGCCCCATCGCATCGTTCTCTGTTTTTGTTTCGCGCAAATGGGGACCCATGCTCCAAATGACGACCGGATCACTCATTCACACGGAAAAATCTCGTGTATAGTGCACACAATAGCATTCGGTCGACACATTCTGTCATTGCCCGCCGGTCGGCTTCATTTGTCCTCCATCCGGTTCATCTTACATTTCAATGTAGACGACAATTGGATGTCTTATGTGGTCCGAGCAGCGTATATATACCAGGAAGATTCGACCATACTCATCATCAGACATTCGTCGCCTTCTGCTTTCAAAGCCTCTCTCTTCTCTACGATACATCCACTTCTCTCGTCCTTCATAAGAAATGGACCGCTTCTTTGCCTTCACTTTCGCCCTCGCTTCCTCTAGCGCCTGCGGTAAAGCAGACTCGGATGGCTCCCAAATCCCCGTCGACCAGGAAAACCAGTCGATGAGCTACAACTACTGCGTCGTGGCCTGAAGGTGCGCATTCTTTCTCGACCGTTGAGATTTACTCAGCTGAGCACATGACAGCGCGCGCTTCGTCCCATGCGGTACCTGCATGCATAACCTCGTCGCATCATCATCATTGCTTTCGTCTGCATGTCTCGGAATTCGTTTTTCGGCCACGGCTTGGCCGTATTATTCTTTTTCGTTCACCAAACTTTTTTTCATTCTTTCGTCGCTAGACGTCGCGTCTTTCCTTGGGTTGTAGGCTATTATATATTGGGGAACATGGCGTAGGGCAGTTCGTCAGGAGCGCGTTTGTTTTTGGGACCTCGACGGTCACGACACTATCATTCCTCTTTGTACATACATACACGGACTCGGCACACACCCCTTGTTGTATAGCTGTGAAACCAGTGCATTTGTTATCTTCCCATTGTGTGATCGGAAGCGAAGGTCGAATCAGCGCTCGAGACTTGGGCACGTGCCTTCAGCATTCAATGGGCGGAAAGTCTATGTGAGCTTCGCGCGTCGCGTCGAACGGTTTACGTATGTTACGGTATACGTACCTGCCACTAACCTATCTCGGTTTGTTGATATGAATGAGAAAGTAGCAATGGCTCGTCTGGAGGGTCTGCAAATACGTCGTATTGGACCAAATCAAAGAGACCCCCAAGCGTCCATCAACCATTTACCATGTCCTATACATAGATCCCTCGCGCCCAGGCTACGCCATTCTTGCATGCGTGAATAAAAGAACGGCAGACTCATCGGAGAAATTATATAAGAGAGAGACGAGAACGATGGAATTCCTCTGCATACAAAAATAATGATATCTTATATAAGGAGGAGACCATTGGAAAAACGAAGGATGAATCGAAAGAGCGGTCAATCATGCGCGTGGGATTGCTTACCGCTGAGGGTATCTTTGAAGAAAAAACGCTCCTCGGTTCAACGGCTTTGAGTTCGACGTCCAATGAAGAGCTTGTTCCACGTGAGGATGTACGCTGTGTAGGTGTAGGTAGTCCTGAAGTATGCTCGATGCGCTCGAATCTGGTCAACAACACGAGCTGGACGAAGTAACGGGGGAGAGCGAAAAGAAGACGCGATCCATTGTTGTGTATGACGGATGTGTATCGCAGTTACAGTAATTGGTGAGAGGTACCTGGTGACGACCGACGCACCACTCAAATTCATAAGGGATAGTGTCTTCTTCAGAAAACTCATAGCAAAACCGTCATAGACTGAAACGTACGCTGTCAGTGCGTCATTTCGGCACGCCAGGAAAGACGCACCTGCACTTCTTGATGTCAAATACCCATGCCTCGTAGCTGGCGCTCATAACCCAAGAATGGGACACAACCGCGAGACTCCCTAGAAGCTGAAGTGGCTAATCCGAGGTTTTAGAGACGAAGAAGCACAGAAGCACTATATGGACCTCTCCAGGTCCTTCTGCCACTCACTTCTACTTGGATCGTGAAGAAGAACGGAGGACCAACGTGCCAGACACACCCGCTCGCAAGGCAGCCCATAAAGTGCGCCATTGCCGTGCCTCCGCCTCGAGACTCTTGAGCTCCACCTTCCAAGTCACAAACACAAGTTCTTTTACTTAAACCTTCGATGAGTCAGGGGCGAGCTGCGCACCACTACGGATTGCATTGAGCGGTGGGCGTTGCCCTCTTATGCACTAAAACTGGTACACGTAGGGTGGCCCAAATTCGTCCGGAGACGGTCAGACCCACGTTTTGCAGCTGTAGCTTGGCTCGCTTCCGTTGCGTCTATTGACCGAATGGTGACTAGGAGAGGCACTTCGACGAGTTGTCGTGAGAGTTTAGCGTCATAACGGCTGGTGTTTTGCTACAGTAAACAGGACTCCACGTGACGCTCATCTCCGCTCCTGCACTCTTGCGCTGCTGCAACTACGTCTCCCCATCCGCCATCCGCTGTCTCGTTAGTCAACCGAGCTCACATGGATTCAGAAAGTAAGTACTCCTTGCTTTTTTTGTCGACGTGGAGAGCAGTGGAATGATGTGGTCGATCAGTTGACCAGTTGGTTTCTCATGCGCAATCCCTTTACGACCAGTTTAACCAGGAGGGCGGGCGCCATGTCATCGACGAGGCGATCACCCTTGCTCGTCAAGCTCTGGAACTTTGCTCACCCGATCACCCTCTGCGAGCTCGTTCTCTGACACAGCTTTCGATGCATCTCTCGGATCGGTATAATCAGTTCGGTGACATAATGGACATCGAAGAGGCGATCCTCCTTGAACGAGCCGCCTTGCAACTTCGTCCGATGGGGCACCCTGATCGCTGTAAAGCATTGTCCAATCTTGCCGAACGTCTCTCCACTCGGTATAACCAACTTGGGGCAATAGATGATTTGGATGAAGCCATTTTCCTGGAGCGAGAGTCATTGGTGCTTTATCCGCAGGGGGACCAGGACCAGTCAATATCGTTGAACAATCTTGGCACTTATCTCATCAAACGGTATGAGAAGCTTGGTGCTATGGAGGACTTGGATGCGAGCATTTCCTTTTATTATGACTCACTGGCCCTTTTTTCAGAAGGGGATTCTCTCCACTCATCTCTGTTGAATAACCTAGCAATTGGTATGCGATACCGGTACAAGAAGCTTGGTGGAATAGATGATCTGGATCAGGCGATTGCGTTGCTCCGCGAAGCACTTGATATTCATCCACCAGGGCACCTGCGCCACTCAGCTTCATTGAATAACCTTTCGGGTTGTCTCTACACGCGGCACCTGAAGCTTGGAAATATAGATGATCTGGATGAGGTGATTGTGTTGGGCCGAGAAGCACTTGATCTTCGTCCACCAGGGCACCCGCGCCGCTCAAATTCGTTGAATAACCTTTCGATTAGTCTCCACTCGCGGTACCGGAAGCTTGGAAAATTAGATGATCTCGACGAGGCGATTGTGCTGAATAAGGAAGCAGTTGAGCTTTGTCCACTAGGCCATCCCCTTCGATCAGAGTACTTGAAAAATCTTGCAGATCTACTTTACATGCGTTTCACATACTCACAACAGTCCCTCGACTGTACGGCATTGTTCGAATTGTACACCAAGCTCGCAGATATCGATATCTCCCACACAGTGTCATCTGTTGATCTATCCGCGGCAAAAGAATGGATCAATGTAGCTGAATATTTCAATCATGACACAACTGTCTTTGCATACGAAACTTATCTTCGACTACTCACTCATCATCTGGCCGCTTTGCCATCGCTATCTCGCCATCTGAACATCGTCAAAGAACTTTCATCGTCACTCGCACAGGACGCCTTTTCTGCTGCTCTTCGGAATCAGTCGTTTACGAAAGCTGTCGAGCTTTTGGAACGGGGCCGGGGCGTATTTCTGACCCAGCTGGGCCGACTTCGTTCCCCCGTCGACGAAATTATAGATTCCGGACCGGATGGAAAGACCCTAGGAGAAAGATTCTTGCAGCTGACATCGAACATCCGCGAAACTCTCCAATCATCCGGCACAGATCTACACGACAACGTTTGTCACTTGAATGTGGAACTACAGAGGGTCGTATCGGACATTCGCAGGTTACCCGGTTTCTCACATTTCCTCCTACCACCACTCTTCCCGCACCTCCGGAAAGCTGCCATTCACGGACCTGTTGTGATCGTGAATGCGAGCGAGTACGGCTGCGATGCACTCGTCGTCTTCTTTGATCGGGATCCGGTTCACATCCCGTTGCGCATATCAAGGGATGAAGTCCGTGCGATGACTTCGGAGCTCCATAGGTCGACAAAGCAGACAAAGATTATCGACATGGGCAAGTATTTTGCAGCTGTGATGCGGGATCTCTGGAAGAAGGTCGTTTCGCCTATCGCCGACGTACTCAAAACGAACCATCCGCCTCAGTCACGTATCTGGTGGTGTCCTACCTCTGAATTCTCTCTCATTCCTTTGCACGCTGCGGGAATGTATAGGACGGGTCAACCCAGATTTTCTGACTACTACATCTCATCCTACACATCCTCGCTCGCGGCGCTCATTCATGCTAGAGAGTCTCAGCCGTCGAAGTCTCTGGTTGAAGCGAAACGTTTCGTTGGGATCGGACAAGCGAAAGCTGCGGGGGAGAGCGAGCTCTATTCGATAGCGGATGAGCTTATGGCGATTGGAGAACGAGTTGATGGTCGTGCCGTGTTTACACGTATGGAGGGGTCGGCGTCGTCGATCGCAGAGGTGTTGGGAGCGCTCGAGCAGACGGAATGGGTTCACTTTGCATGCCACGGTCTGCCAAACAAAAAAGAACCATTCGAGTCCGCCTTTGGTCTTTACGACGGAAAGCTGACGGTCGAACGACTCCTTCAATGTGACTTGAAGAATGCAGAGTTTGCATATCTGTCCGCTTGTCATACGACAGTTGGGGACGAGGACTGTTTGGATGAGATGATCCATCTCGCGTCGGCAGTGCAGTTTGCAGGATTCCGTTCGGTGATTGGGACGATGTGGGCTGTGGACGACGGACAGACTGTCAAGATCACGTCCAGGTTTTACGAGAAGATGATTGACGAGTCGGGTCGTCTGGATTATAACCGTGCAGCGTACGCGCTCCATCATACGATGAGGGAGCTGCAGGGGCTATCGTTTGATCAACGAATTCTGTATGTGCATTTCGGAGCCTAGTTCGACTTTGTTCTTTCCTTCTGTATATCGCCGTTCGTCGTGCTATTCCTCTCTGTTGTTTCCTCTTTTCGATTACTCGTACTTTTTTCACTTGGTGATAGCTTTGACAAGTCATGTCATAGTGCGTGTCGCGTGTATTCTAATGCGTCGTCGCTCACGAATTATGTTATTTTCGATTGCGAGTGCATGTTCGCCGAGAACGAGCATTTGCACGTTATGATCTATTATGAAAGGATATAGACGTCTGCTCCTCCATTGTACGCTCGTATACAGCCTTGCACTATAATTAAATATATTATATAGTGACCCGTCGTTCTGATACTTTCGTGTTCAGGTGACGGGCCATCGTCGTCGTGGTACGAGTGTGAATAAGAGACGCTGGATCGACGTGAGGTGTCCGAACCAGTCTGGGGCAAAGCTAAGCAGGGCGTTGTAATAGGCATCTGCCTTGTTTACTACTTCGCAAGCAATCAAAGTGTGTCGCCAGAATTCACTCGCTCACTCTACTTTCTCCTAATGTCTTCAGTGGCAAGTGGTTGAAATTGGTCGCTATCGAGAACAACACCAACCCAATCTTTTGAGGAAATCCATCCTGTGAAAACACGAGTCATTCGTCAGTCATCTCCCGGTGGCGCACCGTTCCGAAATCAAGTCTCATCCCATGGACATGCGATGAAAGAGTCAGCCACCAAAACCTGTTGGACGGAACCACTCACGAAGACCGTCTTTGTACGTGCTCGCTAGCTGGATTCTGTGTCGAGATTCAAGGTGTACGTTAATGTCTTGTGGGCCATGCTGCAGTTGCTGCATCCTGACAGAACGGGGGCCTTCTGCGACATCGCGCTATCGAGCAATGTCTTCCTCTGTGGGCCATAGTTGTGCTGACCGATCAACGACACGGAAGTTGAGGACTGCTCCTGTGTTCCGGAGCCAGGTTGTCAAAACAATGAGGCAAAGGTGCCCGTGGACTGGCGCGACTGATACACGTCGTCGCGAGACGCGGGGTTTCCGGCATTCACGGTGCGGGTGATCATGTGACCCGGTCGTCATAATTTCGGGGTTTCCCGAATCCTTGTGCTCCTTCGACGATGGCGCACGATACTGACGCAGATGTTCCCCGACGAACATCCAACCACCGCACGCGCTCATCGCTCTCCCAGCAGAGACCATTCACCATGTCTTCTACTTCCTCACCGACCCCCGCGATCTCCTCCGTATACAGGCGGTGCGTCGCCAAACTCACACACCGACCGTGCGCTCACCCACCCCTCGCCTGTCCGGGTCTCTAGGCGGCGAAGCGTCTTGCGGTGGTCTCGACACAGTTCTACACTGGTCCGTGTACGTCAGAGGGGGGCCGGCAACGTCGGGTCGGCGGACGCTGGTTGATCATGAGTAGCGGGATGCGGTGTCTCAGGGTGCGTGACGTCGAGACAGGCACTGAAGGGCACGTGTGGGACGACTCTCCGTATGTGAGCTGGGTGGCGACGTCGGTGATGAATGCACTTGGGCATTTTATTTACGTCGCTGTGCATCTTGGGCGCGAGCGGCTCGAGGATCCGGTGTTGGCGTGTGTGGGTTATTCGATGCAAATCTCTTCTAGAAAGCTCCTCGAATTTGTCGCAAACGACGATCAGGGCGTCTATCTTTGTCGGACGGGATAGACGTGCCCGTTTGGTGCCTGCCCAAGGGGGCGTCTACGTGGGTAGACAGCGGCGTTGCGCCGTACGCATACATTTCCCTCTCCTCGGAAAACCGCCCTAGACTCTCGCTCGTCTTTGACCCCCGAAGCAGAGGGTTTACAAGTTTCCTCGCTTTCAGACCCAGTGGGTACGTTTCTCGCAGAATGACTCGTATTCATGTCTACCTTTTTGCTCAGGATATCCTCTTTAACTGTCGCAGCAAATGGTTACCACGTCTCGTCAGGGTTTACTTTAAGCGGACACATCTGTTCGTGTTCTCCCGCTCCTGCATCGCCCACGGCAATCTCGGCGTCATCGAGCTCATCCAGACGTTTGCCCTCCCCGACGTCTCTGATTCCGATCCTGCCATATCGTACGCCGGCAGCAAAGACGGCTTCAACCAGCCCGTCGTTCGTGAGCTCCGACTCTCCCACGAGACGTACGTGCACGGAAAAGGGTACACGTGGGACATCTACGAGTCCCTGCGCGACGCGACTATCGATCACGCGGGGTCGATTATGCTCCGATTCATGCACACCTACTCGCCCTATTACGCATCGCTCGATATGCAGGTCCGGTTCGTATGCGCGGACTATATCTTGCCTTTTAATCACGGGAGCACGCCCCCGGAGCGTGCTGTCGTCCGCAACTCTGTGGACGACTCGACGACTCCGACGACGCCCGACTTTGGCGCCTTTCAAACGATCTTACTATGCCCCGATCCGGTTCTCCCCATCGCCTTTCAATCGCACGAGATCGTGTCGATATCTGGGCAGTGGCGTGGTGGCCTCTTGCATGTCTCCGCGTTTGGCTTCTTGCGCGGTCTCTGTCTGCTCAGGTGGAACACCCCCTTTGGCCAAAGCCTCAGAGCTCGAAGTCGTGCACAAATTGTCCATTGACGCGACGGGGGAGCAATGCGTCGCCGCTGTCGGGGAGCCATGTCCTCGCCTCCGTGGGCCGACTTCGATCTGACGCCACGATACGAGCACAAGTTCGACGCGATGCGCGGTAGGGTGTGGTATTTAATTGATAAGCATAGAAAGCAACAAGTACAAGATGGTAGAGTGGGTACAATGGCAGCGGATCCGATAATAGAGGGAAAGATCGTACCAGCGAGGAAATAAGATCTCCATATAGTTTTGCCAAGAGCGTGGCGCTCAAACTCTTCTTGGTCGTTGGGTAAGCGAATGAATGTGTTCATATTGTTCGAGTATTTCCGGGACAGCGGAGATTACCGACGTGCCCTTGGGAGCAAGCGCTGCGAAGGCTCGGGACAAACTCGTCTTCGCAATGCTCATCGTTGTGAGGAAACGACGTCCTACGTGTCTTGTTCGCACCTGAATAGCACCTGGGCGTCGGAAACAAGAGCGATCGTGATCGTGAAACAAATGAACTTCAAGCGTATGTCGAGTCGGCGTTGGCGGCGAAGAAACAGACAAGGACGTCAGTGGTGGCAATAACAATGCAGACACGTCCAAGGTCCCCTGTTCGTCGTTTGCCACAGGAGACGTCTCCGTCAACAGCAACCCGATGAGACGGAGGAGGGGTACTAGGTTGGAACATGTTGAGACTACCAAAGATGTAGAAAAGCTCGGTAGTACTGGAAATCGTCCTCGTTTTCCGCGACCTCAGCGAGACCGTATTCGTGTTCCTCAGCGGAAACAGAGACGAGTACCGCCTGGGGCCCGAAACCACAGAGTCTCACTTCCGTGCTGAGAGCCCCATACTTACTTGCTGGTATGATTTACGACCGAAGATCAAGCTTCCAAACTCAGACTAGTCGGACTTTGTGAACCTCTTCATTGCCAACCATGGAACCATTGCATGAACCTCCCAGTCTTCACGCTGACCACTCTGACTCAGATGGTGTCTACGTTACGACGCCTGCGCTCGACAATGGACATAAAGCAGAAGGCGACTATTGTCGAGTTAACAGGGTTAGGAGACTCTAACCTGTGGCGCTTTCAGATTCTGGAAGCGGCGCTATTCTACACCAAAACGTATTGTCTGAGAATGATTACGCCCCTTCTCTTCCGCCGATGTCTGTCGATGCACTTCCGATCGTAGATGGGAACATTTTTGAAAGTGTTGAGAGATTTCACCAGTCCGTCAACGAGGAAAATTTGCGGAACAATCATGTACGTTTACACGATCTATATTCATCTACCAATTCTCCTCATCTACAACAGGATCAGCTCGACTTGGCCAATCATATCAAAGGCATGTATCGTATCCTCGACCTCATTTCAGAGCAGGGCAGTGGCGGTTTAGGTGAGCATCTCCGTTAGAGCAGATTAGTACTTGTTTTCAATATCTTGTTAGTCGACAAAATAATCATATCTCAAGGCTCCCTGGGGGCATTCATAAACAGCGTTTGTCCAGGTGCATATGCTTCCATGACCAAAGTCGATTTCAAAGTGCTTGACAAGTTTGTCATCAAACCCATCGGCGTGTACGGAAGCAAGGATGAAATCATCCGTTTCTTGCTGGAACTCAATGCTATTGATGAGACTATGTTTGTTATCCCTCTCGAATGGCTTATACATTGTGATGCTTACGCTTTGTTTTGCACAGTTCTGCACTGCTACGCGTTGATTCTGATATGGGTGTACACGGACAACCCGTCCTCCGGTCTGGTTTGTACATCATTACGACATCAGAGCAACCGGAGAGCTCTCGTCAACTATTCGTTTTGTACTGGCCAGAGCAAACGACATGGGACGATTCTTGCGCATCTTCAATCTGTCGCAATCGGGTCACATTTATGAGGTTCGTGCATGTCAAATGCTGTTTGAGATGACCAACGAAAGAGTACATGTCATTCAGGTACCTGACAAAGATATGCGATCAAATCGTTTGTCTGATTTCCCCAGAGCATGCGCAAAGCATCCTATGGAGCGAGGAGCATGAAAACGATGATGAGGATATGATCGGGATCGATCAGGACGAATATGATCGAATGTACAAATTTGAAGTTGCCCAGACCAACGAGCAAGAAGAGTCCGTGACTGTTCGCCAGGGATTCAAGGTTAGTTTCAACTATGGCGTCCTCGAAACTGAGACAATGTGATACAGGCCAGCTCGGAGGTAATTTCATATCCAGAATCATGCAACAAAGAGTCCGATCCTATGAAACAAATGTCAGTCGCACCCTCTTTGGTCTTCGGTGAGACGGCACAAGGATTCATGACGGTAGAAAACAAAGAGGCGAGGGTTGTGGAGGAGCATTTTAATGGGCAACATATCGCGGCAGTACAGCTCGAATCATACCTGTAAGGCATTCCTTTTTGTTCGTTTTATCCTTTCTCTCACAACTTCCTTACATGGTACAAGAATGACTGACCGCCTTTGTCTGAACGAAAACATTGACGAGGAGTCGCTTAATATTCTGCTTCGCTCCGGGATCGAGAAGCGCTTTGGTGACCAATGCAGAAAATGGAAGCATGATTCCGATGCTGTTCGAAATATGTGTCAATTGCGCCAGAAGTTAGAAAGCGACGCTACAATGGCAAAATTGGTGGCCGAGTTACCTGAACTCGAGAGATCATTGTTTGAGTCGATTTCGGAGGAAATTTTGCAGTTGTATCCGTGAGTGTAATCTGGTTTCCTTGTATTGTTTATTTACTTACACTGGGGAGGTGTCAGATGCTTCCAGCGATATGGATATGCCTTTGCCCATGATGGCAATGCGGGAAACAATCCTGTGGATAAACCAGGTGTGTATTGGTTCTCTACGAAGGATTAAAATCGTCTTTGACCCACGTCGCTTTAGTATCTTTCACTAAAATCAAGGAACGCTATCCAAGAGCAGCTGAAATTGTCTCAGATCACTTTAAGGAAGACTTCGTTATCTCTGATAAAGATTTTCGCGACGCAAGGGATCATATCGTTCTATTCCAGGAATTCGAAAAGAGAAGTACAGAGCTGAGCAAGGGTATGCCTAAGCAAATTTTGCGGGCTATATTGGAGGACGGCGTGGTGCAGGTAAAAGCGGACGTGAAAGGAATGGATGGGCCCTATGGAAGCATCTACGGGCCGAACAGCTTATCATCGGGGCTAACATGGCGGTTTTCGGCTGGTGTCTGGAGAGGATCCTTGGGAAATTATGTGGAACTTGATGTGGACGACATCCTCTGCCGTGCGTCACGTGCGGCGACGCAGGTCTCTGACAGTGAATTTCTCAAAAATTTGGCGCGGTTCACGGAGAAGCAGGCCTATAGTGTCCCACTTTTCAAGGAGTGGGCGAACAAGGCATTGCTCAAGGCTTTCAATTATTTTCAGGATGCCATCACTAGGGCTGTGAAGAAGCTCGCGCTGCAAGTGATCAGCATACAAATCGAAGAACTTCAGAAGAAAATCAAATTCGAGCAAGGCAACAAAGAACAACAAGAACAATTCCAGTTGAGAGCGAATTTGATCAAGTATCTAAATGATGCGTCTTCATTACCTTCGTGCAAGTGAGTCTCCGGATTTCGTGATTCATTAGTCCAAGGTTGACATTGCTCAAAGGGATACACTTTCGATCAATAGCGTGACCGAGAATAAAGGTGGTGAGTGATATCGATTGTATGCTTCATGATTCCTTCTCAAGTGTAGATGTAGCCTGGGGACATTCAATTTTCGTGCCAGGTTCTCGGGCGTCGCAACAAGACCCGGCGGTGGTGCACGCATTGCATCGAATGGGCCTAACAGCCCAAGATCAACACGCGTTACAACTCAATCCCGGGGCTGTTCCCTCGCCGCGATTCGAATACCGTCATACATTCACTCTGCCATTGGGTTATTCTGTCGTGTTTGTCCATTTCGTTTTGTTGATGTAGATCGAGCTAAACCATATTTAGTCGGGTTCAATTGCTTGAAGGAAAGAAAGTGTTGTTGGTCGTTGCTGATCGCGCAGGGAACTTGAATGTCTATCTCGAAGGACTAGATGCTATCGACGAGGCAGTTGCACGCGGTCGCGGCAAGGTACTTAACCGCGAAAAGCTCGGGAAAGATTTTCTACTAGCATACGACGAGTCCAAAAAGATGCTGGCCATCGTTTCCTCAGATAAAGTGCATATTCTCTTGTTCTATCGCGTCTTCGTGTTAAATACCACTTGTTTCCAGTCCCTGTATATCTTCGTGTATAACGACACGCGTGGATTTCAGGCACAAGGAAGCGCGATAAACTTGCATCGATGGTACCAGGACATAGTATCCATTTGCAAGGCCTGTTTTGTAAGCGGGAGCGAAGAGCTGCTACTTGTCGACTCACAGGCGCAGGCGATGGTATACTCTCTCGTGACACTCCAGTTTCGGTGCGTTTACCCTCGTTTCCTGTATTCCATACAATAGTTTCTTATGCGTCCGGGAACCAGGCCGGCAACGCTTCGGCTTGGCCAGGTGCCCCATAGTGTGAGTTCGACACCTGACGGTGCTTGTCTGCTTGTTGCACAGGCTCAGGAAAATAATTTATCCGTGACGGCATATCACTGGAGTACCTTTGGCTCTACGGAAGGAACACTGCTTGACTTGGCACCACTCACAATTAACGGTGGTTTTGTCGTCACGTCATTAATCACGCGAAGCGCTGTGTATGTTGGTACGCTTGATTTTGAAGCGCATGCACTTCGATCGCATGCACTGGACATCACCAGAAAGGTGACCGAATTCACCTTCAAAGAAAAAGGTGTTCGGGGCTCTTTTGCGCGACGTGGGGGGGCGGGACCGGGCGGAAATATGGACACACACAATTGCCTCATCGACAGTCATGCGGAAGTATGGACCCGTTTCCCAGTCTTCCCTGCTGTGCAACGCGAGACAATTTCCTCTTCCAGTCTTCGGAGCGCGCGAACTCTCGTGTTTGTGACGGATCGTCATTACGAGCGATATGCACCTCGTTTTTCAGAGATGATCCATGCTTTCGAAAGGTCTATCAAGAAGCCAACCGGGGATGTTCTAAAGTCGCTCCAGGTTTCAGCTGCGTCGTTTTCTGTCTTTGTTTCCGAGTTCTGTGGGGGTGGCGAACACCACCGCTCGACCCGGAATCGTGCGTGGAACGTCTCAGCTTACCGCGCAGGCGAATGGATTGTCAACTTCCTCTGTTTGGTTCCGATCCATCTCGCGTTGGCAAAGGATAATCGATTTGTGCCTCTCAAGGATGGTGTATATTCGCCAGAATTGGAGAGATCGCTCCTGGGTGCGGACGTGAACAGCATCGTGGATAGTCTTTTATTTGGGTGGTATGAATTGCTGTTCCAGTCCTACATGGCTTCCAAGGTGCGTACTTTTGTTTTTTAAATGAAAGATTGGTTGCTCACATTTACATTTACTTTGTGATAGCCCGTCAAGGTGGTGTCCTCGATGGGAGAACAGGCTGTCGGAAAGAGTTTCGTGTTGAATCATCTTGTTGATACGTCATTTGCGGGGTCGGCGATGCAGGCAACGGAAGGTGTTTGGATGTCGGTTACGCCGACAAAGGATTGTTTGATTGTTGCACTCGATTTTGAAGGTCAGTCCTCCGTAGCGTAATGTTCAATTACATCTTACTTTTCGTCGATAGGTCTGCACGGCATTGAAAGAACCGCTCAGGAGGGTATGCTGCTTGTTCTGTTCAACACTGCGATTTCTAACTTGGTATGTACGAAAGGAATGACGGGGGTTGGCAAGCTGATCAGTAATGTTAGGTTCTATTCCGCAACAATTTTGTGCTTAGTAGAGACATTACCGAGCTCTTCCGATCATTCCAGTCGAGTTCTACAATTCTCGACCCTGCCTCGAATCCTGCCTTGTTTCAATCGACATTGATCATCATCATTAAGGTGAACCGCTCGAGTTGCGGAATCAAGACTCGTCTGACTCTCTTATTTTAGGATGTCGTAGAGTCTGATAAAACTGAGATTTTGAAAGAGCGAGTAGTAATCGTTTCTAGCGTTTTCTGTGTACTGACCACCGCCTGTCTCTCATCCTCTTTCAGGTTTTCGCTCAAGTTTCAACGGATTGTGCAAGACGAACAGGAAGGCAATTTCATATCTCGGCTACATTCCGGGAAATTGAACATCGTTCCGTGGTGAGGACCTGTGGGCTTGATATGACCTAAACCATGAATCGCGACGCCCCCCTCATACAGGCCGGTTATCGAATCTAGGGAATTTTACAAGCTATTCTCCGTGCTGAAACGATGGCTCGATCAACAGACGGTTACGTACCGTTCGGCTGGAGAATTTTCACAATTGATGAAGACGCTCATGGCCAAATTAAAGGTGAGGCAATTTTTTACAAGGCATCATGTGTATCTTTCTCATGGATGCGTTAGGCGAACGATTGGGGTGCTATGTCCCGTAAGTAGAGGCGCATGTTCTCAGCTCGACCATGTGACGAGGTTTGTATTCAGATACCATGGTGTCTCATCGCACACAACTACTTTCGATGCACCTCGCTAATGCACTTGCCTTTGGATATGTGGAGGTCGATCCGGAATACGAGCCTCTGAAGGTGAAGGTGCAATTCTCCTAGCGATGACGCTGACTTTCTGGAAAAGAATTTGGATACGGACATGCCGATTGACATGCCAGATACGCCACACCAACTCTATATTGGTGGTAGAAGCCACCAGTCGTCGTCCCGCGAATACTTGCTGATGAATCTTCGGAAGGCCTGGGAGGGCCATGCATCTCGTCAACTCGTCGGTGAGGATGAATGGATTGCTGGCTTGACCGAACATCTGGAGATGATCGTAAAATTGCGTATTGACCACGTGCGCGAGTGGGTAGACCAGAACCTATCGCGGTTCCAAGCTGTGGGTGATAGCGGAGGAAGTCACGCGCAGTTTAAGCGTCAATTTGAAAATTCGATCGTGGACCTGAAGAACAGCGTCCAGTTATGTGGGTTGACATGTGTGGAATGTCACCTACGGTGTGTACTGGGTCGCGGGCACGAGGGTCTCCACAATTGCCAGCCTAGCCACGCGTGCGTGCACGAATGTGATTTCTGTCTGAAACTCGAGCCAGAGGAGCATCGGGCATGTAGAATGAGGTGAGTGATATGGTTTGGACATTACTTGCTCAATCGAGACTATTTCGGATAGTGCGGGTCACACTGGGAAGCACAAGTATGTCCATATTATTTTTCTGGATGTTCGACCTTATACGTTTATCTACAGGTGTGTCGCAAAGCAACATTTGTGCGGAAAGACTTGCAAGTTTTCTGGAAGAAATGGTTGCTTGGACGTGTGTGCCAAGGTATTGTGAAGTAGTCCCAAGGTGTTGATTTTGACTCTTGACGAAACAAAAAAGGTGATCGATCACGCTGACGAGGGACATATCTGTGCCGCTCCTGTCCACGCCTGCGGAAAGGCTAGTATCTACTTGCATCATCCGTGAAATGACAATCCTGACCTGATACATAGTCATGTGATCTCTCTGACATCCTGCTGGTCAACGGCAGTGTGTATTCATGCCCTGGGACATGCCGAATCCCCAGGCAAGTTTTCTTTTGTGATTTTGTCCATGACCATACACATACGAATGTCTGAAGTGATTCCGACCATTCGCACCATCAATGCGACGCCAGATTCTGTTCTATTTCATGCCAGCTATGCAAGCGCCTGTGTGCCGATCAAAGCCATATCCATGGTCTTGACCCTGGCGCAATTCATTTGTGCGGGTACGCACTGTCCTTAAATCGTCATTTCTCAGACTGATTGATGAGAAATAGACAAGAGCATTTGTGTACTGCCATGTGCGCTGCTCCGGGCATATGCGAGATTGAAACGGTGCCAAAACTCACGGGAGAGAACGAGGCGTTCCAATATACTAAGGTAAGAATTAACGATCGAAAGTTAATCTATATTCTGACTACATTTCTCTAGTATTCACAAGGTTCGTTTGAGTGTTTGTGCTTTATACCACCGTAAATTGATTATATTTCTGGAACCGCAGTTGTGAAGCGCTTAAAATGCACTAAACTGATCCCTCGGGGTGCTATACAACATAAAGGTCCTCACAACCACAGCGTAGACAAGAAAGTCGTTCATTTTTGTGAGGCAAGGTAATACTGTCAATCTTTCTCATATGCTTCTTTTCCTTGAAAAGCTTCCTCAGATGCGAAAGCTGCGGCTACATTTGCACGTTACCTCTCGGTGAGTTCCCAGTACGGAGGGTTTGATTTGTAATGTCTCAGTCAAGAACAAAGGGCATTTACAGCAAGAGCACGAAACACGTCATGGGACCATGTCCCTTGCCCCGTGGACATTGGATGGGCCAGACGATGAGCCACTAAAGGTTGAAGGCCACAAGTTCTCTACTAACAACGAAGGTGCACCAATGATGTGTAACCTTGTTTGTTCGGCGATGGGCCGACATTTTCACATTGACTATTGTCGCGCAAACGATGAGAGTGCGTGTACTGGAAACGAGGATTTGCAGCATCTGAACAAAAGGATTCAACCTCATCCCGATCGGCCAAAGGATATGATCACACATAGTCTCTTCTGGAAGCGGAGTGGCAAGTGAAGCTTGTACTCGTCGGTAGCATGTCTGCTGACCGTTCGCCTCGTTTGATAGGTTTTAGGGACCCATACTCTAGAGAAGAGAAGACCAACTTTGGGAAATGGTGGCACCTTCTAATTTTTTGTTTAAAAATCGCATATGGGCTGACATACTGTATTGATAGTGATGCCATGTGTGGAAGTATATATATTTTCAGAGCGGTTTACTGAGGAAGCTTCATTGACGTTATGGTCAGGTCTTGAACATACAGCTGGTGGCGGCGCAGCCATTCCTTCTTACTGTGTCTTGCCCCTTTTCCATAAACCACTGGATCCCAATACTGTGGCTGTTGGAGTAGGTTATATCTCTCGGGATGGACACCAATTTTTATGCAGGAATCCATTTGTGATGCAACAAGCGTTCCATGTGTAAGTGGGCCATCCGTTCTGCCTATGACACTGATATTGATCTTAATTTTGACAGGATCTTTGTCGCTGATCGGTGAGTTTCATTCGAGTTGCTATGCAGTAGGCTTACTTATTTGTCGTTTCAATAGCTCTGGTTCGATGTCTGCGGATGATCGAAAGCCGCTTCCTAATACACCGGCAAACACCCGCATCAGCACTCGCTCAAATAATCGATATGGGGCGGTGCTCTCGTCACTGCATAGTTTCTGGACTACACGTACGGCGGCGATTAACAGCTCTAACGCTGCACGACGAGATGCATACAGTGTGGTCCTGTTTAACCACACCGTTTCAATCCCAATTGCAAATGATTTTACGAGGACACCGGATGAGCTGCTGGATGCCATCCTCGGATTTGGTACACACGGCGGCACCAATTGTACTCTGGCTATTCAGCAAGCGCAAGCGGTCATGGAGCAATGCTGGAGTACGGAAAGGTAAATCATGATCTGTCCACTTGTTCCTCGCGATCCTGTCCTCACGGTTTACAGACTGCCGGTCATCATTTTCCTTTCCGGCGGTGAATGTAGTATCGAGGATCATGTTTTGCAAAATCTCTGTCGCGCGGCCGTCCGACTTGGGTAATGACATAGTGTTCCTGCGCCAAAGTTTTAGCTGACGAACGTCGCTTTTTTTCACAATTGTAGAAAGGCGATATCATTTCATTCCGTGTCGTTCTGTCTGGACGGATCTTCCTCGAACCTGCGTCGCATGGCCGAAATCGCACGCGACGCACAGAACAATGCACCGAGGGATCCCCTTGCACCTGCCACAACCACCGTACTCTCGTCGTACACGCAAGCGTTGGATACGGTTTGTATCCGCCTCCTTAATCGACATTTTTCGTTTACCTATGCTACGTCAGGCTCAGCTCGTGGAGACGTTTTTGGGCATTGCAGAGTCGTTGGGAAGAGAGGCATTGACAAAGTAAATCAAAACCACTGTGCTGTTCAGAAGAATTCAGTTACGTTTTGGGTGCTGCATAGGGCGATGCTAAAAACAAGGTGTAAGATATAATTTAAGCCTCATCTAGTGGGACCCCGGTCACCTGGCAGCAAGATGCAACCTGTGACATCTTCAACGACGCAACGGCGCCAACTACGCTGCCTCAAAACTGGTAAATGGCCCCAAAGGGTATTCTAAGTACCCCTCAGCACATGCCAGATCCACAAGCTGAGTATCAGAGCTTGCCTTTGTTGATAATACCGTTCACGGCGATGAAAATGCTCGGAGGATTCAGCATCCTCCCCACGTGCGGTTCCGCACGTCACACTGAGTCGAGGTACTTATTCTCTGGAAGCACTGCGGAAGACATCCTCACAAAGATAACGGAACCCGCTCACACCAGTTCTTATTACAACCTCCAAGCAGTATTTTCAGTCCTGGGAAAGCTCAACTTCTCACAACCCCTCGATCACGTCCAAGATCTACGGGAAGGCTGTGGACGAATCGGGTCGTCTGGATCATGCCAAAGCAGCGTATGCGCCACACCACACGATGAAGGAGTTGGGAAGTTTATCGTTTGATCAACGAATTCTTCATATGCACTTTGGAATCTAGTTTGTATATCGCCTTCGTAGGTGCCTACTACCTAGTCGTTTACTGTGGTATTAAGTTCTTTGTCGCATGTTACAGTTCTCATGTTGTGTTATGCTTTTCTTTTTTGTGCGAGAACACAAAACATTCGTCAGTAGTTTCCAGATGGTACACTGATCCGAAATCTCTCGCCCTATGATGGACCTGCTTGAATTGAAGAGTCAGTCGCCAAAGCCTGTTGCATGGAGCCACTCAGTCAAATTTGTACGCCACCCAACACCTGGGTCGATGTCCTTGCCAAACCTATTCCCCCACACCACGCGCATCATGTAAACAGAGAATTATCCACGTTCCCTTTACGTACATAGCATGTAACGTCTACTATGGGGCTCTGTCTCGAAGGACAATAAACGACGACAAAAAAAAAGTTTGTACGTGCTCGCGGGATGGGTTTGTGACGAAATTCAAAGTACACCTTGAGGTCTTGTCTGTGACACGTTAGTCCAACGGTGGAGATGTTTGTGGGAAGTGGCAGTGTTTTCCGGCATTCACGGTACGATGGCCCGGTCGTGATAATTTCGGGGTTTCCCGGTGCTCCTTCGACGATGGCACACGATACTGACGCCGTCCAGCTCCCAGCGCCACCCGACGTTCGCCCGACGAACATCCAGCCACCGCACGCGCTCATCGCCCTCCCAGCAGAGACCATCCACCACGTCCTCCGCTTCCTCACCGACCCCCGCGATCTCCTCCGTATACAGGCGGTGCGTCGCCCAACCCACACACCGACCGTGCGCTCACTCGCCCCTCGCCTGTCCAGGTCTCTAGGCGCTTCAACGCGATTGCCTCCGATCCTGCCGTCTGGCGCACCACATACGCCACAGCCCAGCTCCCGCTGCCTCCCGGTCCGTTTTCGCGACACTCGATCCGCTTTCTGCAGCACGCGCTCGTCGAATCGGCACGTCTTGCAACATGGACAACGGAGCGTCTTGCGGTGGTCTCGACTCAGTTTTACACTGGTCCGCGTACGACCGAGGAGGACCGGCAATGTTGGGTCGGCGGACGCTGGTTGATCATGAGTAGCGGGATGCGGTGTCTCAGGGTGCGTGACGTCGAGACGGGCGCTGAAGGGCTCGTGTGGGATGGCTCTCCGTATGTGAGCTGGGCGGCGACGTCGGTGATGAATGCGCTTGGGCATTTCATTTACGTCGCTGTGCATCTCGGGCGGGGGCGGCTCGAGGATCCGGTGTACGTATACGCTGTGGCGTGTGGGTGGGTCACTCGATGACAATCTTTTTCCAGGAAGCTCCTCGAATTCGTCGTAGACGACGATACGGGCTATCTGTCCTTGTCGGACAGAGTAGACGTGCCTGTTTGGTGTCTGCCCAAGGGGGCGTCTACGTCGCCTATCCGGGTAGACAGCGGCGTTGCACCGTACGCATACATTTCCTTCTCGGAAAACCGCCCCAGACTCTCGCTCGTCTTTGACCCCCGAAGTAGAGAGTTTTACAAGTTTCCTCGCTTTCAGACTCAGTTGGTACGTTGCTTGCAAAATACGCTCTGCTCATGCCTACCTTTTTGCTCAGGAAATCCTCTTAAACTGTCGCAGCAAATGGTTACCACGTCTCGCTGGGGTATACTTTACGCGGACACATCTGTTCGTGTTCTCCCGCGCCTACCTCGTCCACGGCAATCTCGGCGACATCGAGCTCATCCAGACGTTTGCCCTCCCCGACGTCTCTGCCATATCGTGCACCGACAGCAAAGACGGCTTCCGCCAGCCCGTCGTTCGTGAGCTCCGACTCTCCCACGAGACGTACACGCGCCAAAAGGGGTACACGTGGGACGTCCACGAGCCCCTACGCGACGCCACTGTCGATCACGCCGGGTCGATCACGCTTCGGTTCATGCACACCTACTCGCCCTCTTACACCTCGCCCGATATGCACGTCCGGCTCGTATGCGCGGACTATATCTTGCCTTTGAATCCCGGGAGCACGTCCCCTGGGCGCGCTATCGTCCGCGACTCTGTGGACGACTCGACGACTCCGACGACTCCGACGACGCCCGACTTTGGCGCCTTTCAAGCAATCTTACTGTGCCCAGATTCGGTCCTCCCCATCGTCTTTCGATCGCACGAGATCGTGTCGATACCTGGGCAGTGGCGTGATGGCCTCATGCATGTCTCCGCATCTGGCTTCCTGCGCGGCCTCTGTCTGCTCAGGTGGCACGCCCCCTTGGCCAACGCCTCGGATCTCGAAGTCGTGCATAAGCTCTCCATCGACGCGACGGGGGAGCAATGCATCGCCGCTGTCGGGGAGCCATGTCCCTCGCCTCCATGGTTCGACTTCGATCTGACGGCGCGATACGAGTACAAGTTCGACGCGACGCGCGGTAGGGTGTGGTATGTCAAAGTGGATGCCGTGCAGGGCGACCGGGCCCGCGATACGCTCAACACCGTGCTCCATCTCCGGTAGAATCGTTTAATTGATAAGCATAGAAAGCAACAAGTACAAGACGGTAGAGTGGGTACAACAACAGCGGATGTAACGACGAGGGGTATCTATGTCCAAGGCATATAAAACCTTTGTCCTAACCCCCAAGTGATCAAGGTGGCGAGGCCACGAATCTAGAAAGGCGCGTCAATGAGAGGACGTGAAAGGGTTAGGAAATGGTTGTGGACGTACGGATGGGCGACAGGGCGGCCCTGGGGGCTCATGTTACTCATTTGCGACAGAACGTGACTGTGCGCGATGAACACGGGCGACGAGTGGAGCGATGGAGAAGGACATACGTTAAGGGTATTTGCCATTGGCTAGAGTCGTGCGAATGAGTGGCGCGCAGCGTCCGATAATAGAGGAAAAGAAGCGTACCAAAGTATCGTGCCCCTTTGGCGCCTTACAGAGATAAGGCCCCGAGGCAATTAGATCTCCATTTGGAGAGAAGGCGACACAAAACATGTCGCGCGGAAACGTATACCACCCTATTTCGCGCGAAGTCTCCAAATCCCACACATACACCGTGTTTCCGCGCACGCTCGCGAGATACCGGCTGTCGGACGAGACGGACAGGCAAATGTATGGCCACAAATTCGAAGCGGTAATCCCAGGCGAGCGGTCCCGCCAAATGCGTATTTGGGCGCCCGTATGGGTGTCGTACATCATGAACTGGCCGTTGGCGAGATTGTTGGCGATGACATGTACACCGTCCTTGGTCCACTCGAGCGAGTGTGCGCGCTGTTTGATCTCGAGTATCGGCCTGCCGGTGTGGAGGTCCCAAATCTGTATACAGACGCCGCACGCAGCGAGGCGGGTATTGTCCGGGGAGAATCGGGTGCATCGGGTATTGCCCTTGCGCGGCTCGAGGACGCACTTGCAGCTCCCGTCGACCGTACTCGTCACCTCGAGATTGTCAGACATGTACTCGCGTTCAAACGCATAGGCCAGCAGACATCCGTCGTTGCTGAAATGCACGACGCAAAGACAGCGACTGATAGCGGGCCTGTCAAACGTGTGCTCGATCTGGCGTGCATGGGCGTCCCAGAGAAGCACCTGACCGCCGTCCCTGTACGTGCCGCCCGTGGCAAACTTTTTGCCGTCGGGGGAGACAGCGACGGTGGCGAAGTTGGTGAAGAAGCCGCCACGGATGATTTCGCCTTCGCGAATTTTTTCCCTGATGTTCCAGATCTGCAGCCCCGAGCCGACGACGGCGATTAATCTGGAGCCATCGGGCCAGAAGGCGACGCAGGGTATGGATGCCTTTTGTTCTGGGATGAGTTCTATGGGTAATTCTATGGAGGACGAGAGCTGGTAGTCGGTGGAGGTGGACTGGGTGGGCATGGTGGTCAGAGAGAGAAACGCTGGTCCGAGCCGCGCTCAGTCCGGACGCGTGCGGAGGTGCAGCAGCACAGCCACTTATTGGAATTACGTCATATCCCCAAACCACACTCCCCGACATGTAGACAACTTGACAGCCTCAGCATAGCCCCTTTATCCGTTGAGGTGCTCTGCCGCTGTCCGCTGCGGCAAGCCAAGACGACCTGATCCAACCATAAAAGTACGCCCGGACAAACCTTATTGTCAACGTGACGGGCTTTAAGAAAACGAGACAGCGAAAGCATCGTGGGTCAAACTGCTGACTCATTTTGGCCATCTGCCGCTCAACTGACGTCGACGAAACAAGTCATCTCGCCAGAAATGATGATCGCAGTCAGAGTTTTCGGGTTCGTGGTAGGGCTGCCGTGTCGATAGGCCAACTTAGTTAGACCTCGTTTGATCGGATCGGGAGCGTTCAAGTCACAAGTGTACTTTTTTCGCACAGGTCGGCACGATGTCAGTCACCTGGGAGTGGTCGATGCTCGGATGGCTCGGGAGATGGATGAGTCGTGTATAAATATGTGCGAGCCACAAGGGACTTGGCGTGTAACATGTGTTTAGTGCGGGCGCGTGATACTTTTCTCTCTTTCCTGTTGGCTACCGGCTGCCGACGACATGCCGAAGCACAAAGAAATCACCGCTTGTGCTTTACTCAGCAACATCATCCACCATGCAGTGTGTCACAGGGACATTCACAACGCTATACAGATCCGAGTCTGTCATTTCCTTTCGGGAGCAGCTGCACAACTCAGATTCATGACGAACGGCTTCAACCCTCAGGTCGCAACTAAAATGACGGAGGAAAAAAGGGACTCGCTGATTGTCCTCAGTAATCTCTGCAAGAGAACTTCCCCCACAAATACGTCTCTCTTGGAACTGGGAGGTGAGAAGTTTCGTGGTCTAAGACGGGCGGCGCGCACATGAGGGATGTACCAAAGAGGAGCCAACGAGGTAGGTTATTTCGCCAGGCTCGGACACCGTATGTTCTGATCGCCCCTACAATCTCTCGCTTGGGTCGACCATTACTCTGTTGGCCAGTTATTCTAATCTCCATCTTCTTCACCTGAAATATGCACGGTCAAACTTTTGAATTAAGTAAACTCTAGTCTGAGTTCTGGTATCGTTGCGAAGATTTCGGCAGTCGCGTGCCATCATGATCACATAAGCAAGCATTTATGTACTGTTCTGGAGACGTATTGGCTAAACAGGTGACTAATCTTGCTTCCGTTTTAACCACCCGAAATAACCTGTGTTACAGTATGTCTCACACAGGGCGTTAAATCGTTGAATCCTATCCGGTTATGGAGTTGAATTGTTCATATGACCCTGCTTTTTTAACAGGGGTGTCTAGTCTATGCATGTGACTGAGATATTTAGTAACCGCTCCGAAGCGGTAACTCATATACTACGGCCTGGTCGCCGAACCACTT
Source organism: Austroboletus novae-zelandiae (assembly GCA_038090275.1). Taxonomy (NCBI): domain Eukaryota; kingdom Fungi; phylum Basidiomycota; class Agaricomycetes; order Boletales; family Boletaceae; genus Austroboletus; species Austroboletus novae-zelandiae. The sequence continues at coordinate 22,492 of JBBPML010000055.1, read as the reverse complement.
CAGGACCCAGTAGGCCAAGTGCCATGCGATAATTGGAACTTGTGCTTATGTCTCATATGTCATGTGATTCATGGTATATTATGTCTGGTATGAATTCATTTTGCCCTGACGCCACTTCCTGCTGATACGAAGCAAACTCGAGCCCACATAGCGTCATGTCAACCAGCTCACTTAACTCGTTATATGGACAACTGTACGGTGCAGTGTACTTTTCCGCTGTCATGACGACTGGATTCTATGGTGTCACTTGCATGCAAACGTGAGCAGCTTATTCCGATTTACATTGAGCGATATGAGAGTTTTGGACCCCCCAGACTTTTCTATTATACACGGTATGATGCATGCATTTGTACATAATATTTCCAGGGTTCACTTATCCACTTTCATTCCAGTTATCAGAATGATCCATGGCAAACAAAGAATTTTGTGAGTCCTATCGGTTTGTGAGAAATGCGAGGATGCCAATGAACCACTCTATCCAGGTAGCAGTCGTATGGTGAAGACATTATTGCTCTTCACTTAGAGATGTTTCTAATACTCTATGATAGGGCACTCGATACGATTCATGAAGGCTTGACTCTTTCTGGTGGTGTGTTTCCCCAATCTCAAACCGTACGGCAACTTGATATGGGCCTTTCATCTCATGCATCATAAAGCGTATAAATACATTATAAATGGCCTGGAATACGCGCTCTTCCCGTCAATCGGGTCGCCGCCATTTTTAAACATCCCTCCCGAGGAACTTGTAAGTTTTCCTCCTAAATTTCAAGACGTCCACCAATGAGTCCAGGTCCAAGTACTCTTGATGGTGCATTATATATATATATTCTTTCTTTAGAGCACCTGCTCATTTATTTAGGTTCTTGTTGCGGCAGCCACACAAGGGTTTTTCATCTACAGAATCTATATTTGTATGTCTCCATCTTCATCTTCAAATTTTATTCATTCATAATTCGTAACCATGCAGTCTGTGGGAAGAAGATTATTCTACCAGTAGTATGGGTAAGTCGCTCATCAGATGAGAAGATTCCCCGAGTCCGAGATGTTCAATCTCTGAAACATAGATGATCCTAGCACTGATACAACTCGGTAAGACGAAACTTACGTGACTTCAAGTTGACTCTGATAGTATTTGACTATCAGTTTCTGCAGTCGGTAAGGTGTCATTTGAATATTTTTTGTATTCATCCGTAACTGTTGACGTTAATATCAAGTTTATGTTATGAGGCCGCTGCACTGTGTAAAATTTGGGTGTGTTCCTTTCGTTCGCCTAAGCTGCTAGCTGCTCACGCGTATTTTCTGTTTATTCATAGGACGTGTGTTGTTCAGTTCGGAATCATGACTGACCGTACATCTACGGTGGGAGACTATCTGAAATTAAATCTGACTCTGGCTTAGAAGACCTTAACATTTGCTGTACAGATTGCAGCCACTCTAGGTCTTTCTATGGCTGCTGGAGTGGATATTATTGTCACCATTTTTATCATTATTTCATTTGTCCGCAAGCGCAACCTTATTAGATTTTCCAAGTGAGTTCTCATGCATACTCGTGTTCCCGAAACCCTGATTCCGTTCACCATGTCTGCACATAAGCACTTCACACGTTTTGCAACGTCTCATTTTGTTTGCAATCGTCACTGGCACCTGGACTTCAGTCTTTGCCACCTTGACCGTCATATTGGTGTGTATCGCTCGTCGCTTCAAGTTGACATGCACCTCCGTAACGCCGTTCTGACGCAACTTTTAGCTGCACATCTTTCCAGCAAACCAGTATTATGCCATATTTGGAATTCCACTTTGTTCGGTCTACTGCAACACCCTTCTTGGGAATCTGAATGCCCGGAATTACATGCGGGGTGACACAGTGAGGCACCTTAAGAGTGTAAATATAACTATCGCGAACTCGGATGGTAACGTGGAGGATGGCCTACGTTCCCATCAGCAGGTATGTTTTCAGTTCGACAAGCGAGTTGTGATTTGATCGGTTGATGTTGTCACAATAGATCATTCGGAACGCAACGGAACTGACGGACATTTCGCCTATATGCGATCACTCCACGTTGGAGGACTCGATGATATCTCTGAATACTTTTAAACGTTGTTCTTCAAGTTCGTATTTGTAGTTTTGTTCCTCGTGTACGGTAGCTACTATCTCTGCTGTGGACTTGTATCACAAAAATTTATCGTCTGCCTTTGCTTAGCCAGAGAAATTGATTATATAGAGGGACGTTCGCTGTAAACATCAGGCGACCATGACATATCAGTGTCAAAGTGCGTTGGTTGAGGTGGTAGTTAGTCCCCGGAACAGGTTCCCCGTATATTAACAATAGTTGCTCAAACTTCTGTTCCGGTGGATTATATGCGCTCTGCCGTCAAAGTGAAATACAGAGCAGCAGGTAGTTCGGTTCCATATATTTGAAGAACCCTTTTCCTACTTCGCGCCCTCAATCAGTCACACACCAAAGAGGGCGTCGTGCGCACCAACAGGTCACCTTTGGGCGAGCTCGAGTGGGCACACAGTATCTGTAGTTACTGAAAGGTGTGCGATGGGCGGACAGAAAACTGAATTACACCATCTTTCGTGTCGTCAAAGTGGCAATGGGGCCTCCAACCTTGCCTCGTCGGGACTTTCAACACGCTGGCAAAGGTACGACAAAAAATACGAATATTATGAGGAAGCACCGGACGCGTACTCGATCTCACTGATGGATATGAGGTAAACGGATTTACCCAGATTTTCAAGTGGACAGACGTTCGAGAAGAAAAATAGCACCGGGTATGAGGGGAAATCGGTGTCCACAATCTGATTTGCTGTGGCGCATCTTACAACAAACAAAGCGGAGAGATATTTTTTGACATGTGGGCGGCAGGTTCTTGGTCCGATTTAATTGTTCTCTTTCCCCCCTCTTCCTCTCCGCTTCGCCTCCTTGCCACACTCTCATACCAAGATGCCTCGCGCTGAAAAAACCATCCGCTCATCAAAACCACGACGACAGCTGCGCCTCCCCTGCAATAAATGTGGGGCTGAAATTTGCTACCGCTCAGGAACGAAGTGGGACGTAGTCGATGCGCTGCTGAAGGCGCATATGAACAACGACTGTCCACTGAGGCCGATGAAGGAGGCACCAAAGATGGTCGCATCCGCACCTGCATTCCATCCTACCTCGGCGCCACCTCTCCCGAGCGCAGAACTAGTGGCACCTACCAAATCGCAACCTAACACAACATGGATAGCCATGGATTTGGGACGCAAAAATAAAACAGTGGAAGAGCGCAAGAGAATACTAGAGGAGGACAAGTATGCGCAGGACGTAACAAGTATAAGCGTCGTTTGTCGCGCATGCCACAAAAAAATCAGCCTCGACAAAAGGTCAGCGTACTATTTAGGCTTTTGGGACAACCACAAAAAGAGATGCAAAGCTATCAAAGAGCTTGAGGTCAGTCCGGTTCGGCTGATAAGCAGGAGACATACTGACCGTCACACAAAAAAAGGCTGGACAAAGAGCCCTGCAAGCATCCGATAACCCGCAAATCGGCCATGAAGAGTCGATCCAGATGAGTTCATCTAAATCAACAATACATGGCGATGCGCAGGACGCATCGTCAAGCGAGAGCGAAGAGAGCGAAGAAGAGGACGAAGAACCGCCCCAGATATCCTTTACAAGTAAGCTCGTCGCACCCCATGCTTATACACCACTCTGAGAAGGAATCACCTTGTCTTGCCATGCGCAGTGTCCAACGACAGGTATTTCTGGGCGCAGCCAAAGGAAGATCGCGATCAGTGGGAGCACCGGTACGCCACGAAAGAAGAAATCGACACAAACCGCTTTCGCGGACAAGCGCAAACATATATGCCCACAGAAAATCGGTCTCGAGCTCGCGTTTGCATTTGGAGCGGGCGCAACGCCACCAGGGACTGCGTCGACAGACGTTTTCAGTCGATCAGCGATTGAACGAGTAGACGAGGGCTTTGGAGCTGATTTCCTGGTTTGTGACGTATGTCCATTGCTTTTGATACGATCTCTTCGATGTCTTTTCTGCTTCAATTGAATTGCGCTCGTGTTCTTCACATTGAAGCTAGTTGTGTGGTGCAAGGCAGGTGAATGAGAAATTCCATGTGAACGGCGTCGACCGCCGGGGCGTCCGAATTCTGGCGATTTCCGGCACTCGCAGTTTCGGACTTCTGCCGCTGTTCCCGTCTCTCCGTGCAGCTATGCAAGTCAACATATGATTACGGCCCCTCTTTTCAAATGATCGCAATTGTATTACCATACTCGAAGTCTTTACTTTCTATGTAAAAGTAGAAAAACAGGAATGTAAGCGTTTCCATCAATCTAGCAGCGAATTCACGGTTGCCGCTGATTTGCGTCAGGAGGAGGGGAATCATGTCGAGGTCCAACCGAAAACGTACTATCCTCAGTCCTGAGCGAACATTGACGTTCTCTACCGAGACGGAGGACTGTTTGAATGGCATGATCGTTTATCCGGCATTGACGATGTCGTTTACAGGGTTCCGTTTGGTGATTGGAACCGTTTGTGCCATGAACGACGAACAAGCAATCAAAATCACCCAAGCGTTCTGGTGAATCAGGTCGTCTGGATCATGTGGCGCGTGCGGCAGAGTGTAGGTCTGTGGCGCAGTAAGGCGCGTTCCTCTACCCGCCGCTCCCTAGCCTCGACCACAGTCCTCGGCACCTCTCAGGCCGACCTCCTGCGGTCTCGGGGGCGCTAGCGCTTCTTGTCGTCATGCGAGGGTTCCCGCCCACCCTCGTAGATCACTCGTCTGTGTTACTCATCAAATGCTCTCGGGCATAGTGAGGGACAGGATCCATCCGAACTAGTTTCCGGCGCGTACTGCCCTGAGATCAGGTCTAGCACGTACCTAATGCTCGGAGAGGGTCGACTGGCAGGCGCAGCAAACAGATTCGATGGCCCCAGTGCCTCTCCCTCACACAGACTGAATTCCTACCTATGCCGTGCGCTTTTGCCCATCCACTTCCCCACTACATAGTACATTTTCTTGTCAGTCACCGTCACTACCATAGCAAAGACCAAAGAGTACTTATGCGTTTTACCATTGTAAGGTCACTTTGAATTTCGTTACGATTTTGGAGCGACGCAGAATAATTCGGTTCCACATGCAAAGACGTTCTTCGTTGTGCAAACACTCGTTCCTGACGAACATACATTAGCAATCGAAAGCAACATATAATTCGTGAGCGACAACGCGTCAGGAGACATGCGATACGTACTACGAGTGAAACTATACAGATAACACGCAAAAGAGAGCACAAGAGTGAATCCATGAGTTGTCAAAGCTATCACAAAGTGGAAAAATGCGAGTAATAGAAAAGAGGAAACAACAAAAAGGAGTAGCAGGACAAACAGTGATGGAAAGAAGGAAAGATCAATGTCGAACTAGGCTCCGAAATGCACATACAGAATTCGTTGATCAAACGATAGTCCCTGCAACTCCCTCATCGTGTCATGGAGCGCATACGCCGCACGGTGATAATCCAGACGACCCGACTCGTCTATCATCTTCTCGTAAAATTTCGACGTGATCTTCACAGTCTGTCCGTCGTCCACAGCCCACATCGTCCCAATCACAGAACGGAACCCTGCAAACTGCATTGCCGACGCCGGATGGATCATCTCATCCAAACAGTCTTCGTCTCCGACTGTCGTATGACAAGCCGACAGATATGCAAACTCTGCCTTCTTCAAGTCGCACTGAAGAAGACGTTCGACCGTCAGCTTTCCGTCGAAAAGACCAAAGGCAGACTGGAAAGGTTCTTTTTTGTTCGGTAGGCCGTGACATGCAAGGTGAACCCATTCGGTCTGCTCGAACGCTTCCATCACTTGAGCGATGCAAGATTCCGACCCCTCCATGCGCGTGAACACCGCACGACCGTCCACTCGTTTTCCAATCGCCGTAAGTTCCTCGGCTATCGAATGGAGTTCGCTCTCTCCCGCAGCTTTCGCTTGGCCGATCCCAATGAAACGCTTCGCTCCAGCCAGAGAGTCCGACGGCTGACACTCTCTAGCATGAATGAGCGCCGCGAGCGAGGATGTGTATGACGAGACGTAGAAATCAGAGAACCTGGGTTCGCCCTTCCTATACATGCCTGCGGCATGCAAAGGAATGAGGGAAAATTCAGAGGTGGGGCACCACCAGATGCGTGACTGCAAAGGATGGTTCGTCTTGAGGACATCGACGATCGAGAAAACAACCTTCTTCCATAGATCCCGCATGACAGCTGCAAAATACTTCCCCATGTCCGTGATTTTTGTCTGCTTCGTCAACCTATGCAGCTCCGAAGTCATCGCACGGACTTCATCCCTCGATATGTGAAACGGGATGTGAACCGGATCCCGATCGAAGAAGACGACAAGTGCGTCGCAGCCGAACGTGCTCGCATTCACGATCACAACAGGACCATGAATGGCAGCTTTCCGGAGGTGCTGGAAAAGCGGCGGTAGGAGGAAATGCGAGAGACCGGGTAACCTGCGAATGTCCGATATGACTCTCTGTAGTTCCACATTCAAGTGACAAACGTGGTCGTGCTGATTTGCACCAGATGATTGCAGAGTATCGCGGATGCTTGATGTGAGTTGCAAGAATCTCTCTCCTAGGGTTTTTCCATCCAGTCCCGAATCTACAATTTCGTCGACAGGGGAACGAAGTCGGCCTAGCTGACTCAAAAATACACCCCGGCCCCGTTCCAAAAGCTCGACAGCTTTCGCAAGTGACTGATTCCGAAGAGCAGCGGAGAAGGCGTCTTGTGCGAGCGACGATGAAAGTTCTTTGACGATGTTCAGATGGCGAGATAGTGACGGCAAAGCCGCTAGATGATGGATGAGCAGTCGGAAGTAAGTTTCGTATGCGAAGACGGTCGTGGGATGGTTGAAATCTTCAGCCACATTGATCCAGTCATTGGCCGCGGACAGATCATGGGGCGACACTGTGTGGGAGATATCTGCAAGTGTGGCGTACACGTCAAACAAAGCCTTCTTGTCGCAGGACTGGTGTGAGTGTGTGAAACGAGCGCGAAGGAGATCTGCAAGATTTCGCAAGGAGTTTGATCGATAGGGATAGCCGGGTAGACAAAGCTCGACTGCTTCCTTACTAAGCACAATAGCCTCGTCGAGATCGTCTAGTTTTCCAAGCTTCTGGTACAGCGTGTGGAGACTAATCGAAACATTATTCAACGAAATTGAGCGCCATGGGTGCCCTTGTGGACAAAGATCAAGTACTTCTCGGTACAACACAATCACCTTGTCCAGATCATCTATATTTCCAAATTTCAGGTACCGTGTGTGGAGACAACTTGAAAGGTTATTCAACGAGGCTGGGCGGTTTAGGTGCCCTGGCGGACGAAGATCAAGTGCTTCGCGGTTCAACACAATCGCCTGATCCAAATCATCCATTCCACCAAGCTTCCTATACCGGTATCGCAGACCAATTGCTAGGTTATTCAACGAAGATGAGCGTCGGGGGTGCCCTTGTGGACGAAGGGCGAGCGAGTCCCGAAAAATGGAAATACTCGCATCCAAGTCATCCATGGCACCAAGCTTTTCATACCGGCAGTTGAGATAAATGCCAAGATTATTCAACGATGTTGGCCGGTCCTGGTTCCCTGGCGGACAAAGCGCTAGTGACTCTCGCTCGAGGAAAATAGCCTCGTCCAGATCATTTGTTACCCCAACTTGGTCATACCGAACGGAGAGACGATTCGCAAGATTTCCCAAAGATATATTACGATCAGGGTGCCCCGTTGGACGAAGCTGCAAGGCAGCCCGATCGAGAAGGATCCCTTCTTCAATGTCCCTCATATCACCAAACTGCTCATACCGATCCGAGAGATAAATTGAAAGCGATGTCAGAGAGTGAGTTCGCAGGGGGTGGTCGGGTGAGCAAAGTTCCAGAGCTTGTCGAGCAAGGGTGATCGCCTCGTCAATCACATGGCGCCCGCCTTCCTGCTTAAACTGGTCATAAAGGGATTGCGCATGAGAAACCGACTGGTCAACTGATAGGCACATCATTTCATTGCTCTCCATACCGACGAAAAAGCAACAAGTACTTACTTTTTGAATCCATATGCGCTCGCTTGACCAACGAGAAAGTGTACAGTGGATGGGGAGAGTGCTGGGGACGTGGTAGTATCAGCGCAATAATGCAAGGGCAGAGCACACCAGGAGCGTGGAGTTTTATTTAAGCCTCGTGCCACTGCCAATTTGGCAGTGTGGTAGCCAGTATGACTATCGGTGCAAACAGTGCTAGCCAATGCCAGATTCGTAACGAGCGCTTTCGGGTGGCGGAGAAAATGTCACCAGCAAAATTCAGATTCAACACAAGGCAGAGAATATGTGTAATCCAAGATCCAATCCAGGGAAACAATGCGCAGAGGGCCCGAAAGCCGATATGCTACGTCGACGACGAACATCAAAAACATGATAAATTATACAATCTCCAGCGTCTGTAACTCCACATCGTCAAAGGAGGCCGCTTCGCGGACACGTATGACAATATCGTGATCCGTCGCCACTCGTTTGTATTGTCCGCGTCCTCGAGCGAGCAGCAACAGCGCCCCGAGCCCTTGTCTGAAGCGAACGACAAGTCTCGACGTTTCCAAAGTGGCATCGGGCATCTGAGCCGAGTTCGGGTGCGAAGTGATCTGAGAACTACGAGGCGCTTGCACGGATGCGGCGCATTCTTCCAGGTCCGGTTCGAAGGCTACCAGCTCCGACTCGCTGTCCTCGAGAGACTCTGCATCCCTACTTGGTCGACGGCGATGTCCTTGACGAGAAGGAATAGAGTCGAGCAACTCGTAAATCCACGGACACACGAGTACAAAGTCTTGACGACCCTGAACCGGTAGCTTCTCCTCAGTACATATCTCCGCGTCCTCGAGTACATTCGCTGTCGCGCGATACGCGCGCCCGCCGTCCGTCCGTCCGACCTTTTTAAGCGCAACCACAGGAAAGACAATGCAAGGCAAGTGGATACATTGGTGTATACACCGCGCCGGAGGTAGGCTCTGCAACCCATCACAAAACCCCATCACCCGCGATTCTTCCTCTGCCGTCCACGTGCGCCGCACATCGTCCACCGCTGTCTCCATGTCGTCTTTTTCCACGCATGGTACCGTACGGCACGGTCGTCGGTAGACTCGAATATGATCCGGAAAAGTGCCGTTGAACTCAGACGATTGGCCTAGCTAAGCGAGAAAGGCTACATCGCCCGAGCGCGTGTTGCTGAGTCTCACCGTGTATGAGACGGGGCGTCCCTGCTTGAAAGGACCGGCAAGAGGCTGTCCCGTTTTGAAGCACCAGATGATGACGGCTCCGTCTCGAGATCCACTTGCGATCACGGACGCGTTTGGCGAGACGTCGAGTGCGATAATTTCCTGCTCGTGTCTCCGTGGACTGCGCCGCTTTCTCATGTATTGTCGCGTCTTAAACGGTGAACGTTCGACTTTGAGTGCCGTCGAGTACAATCCACCTGCCGTCGTTTGAGATAACGGCCGCTCTCAAGCCACCTTCAGAATGGACGAGACTGACTTTCTACTTCGCTGCCATCTTCGACCTTCCATTGGTGAATCATTCCATTCTTGCCGGCCACGGTTATATACGTTCCATCAGGTGAGAAATATAGGGCCTTGAAGGGTGTTGATTTGACGTGCTTTAGGACAACGGGTAGAGGTCAGATAGCCTGGCAAGCGACGAGGGACGATGTAACTCCCACCTCCTGCCAGCCTGTCAACTGGCGAGATACCCACACACCGCGGATGGTCGGTCGCAGGGTCACTTGTCCTATGTTGTGTTTCTATGCCAAGCGCCTCAGTTCGTCGGCGATATAAACTGCCAATGATGTACTACCATCCAGCACGGTTGGCAACGTCCTCTTCGAGCTTCTCCAGAAAAGGTGAAACTTGGGAAACATGAGATGGAGGTTTTCTCAGTTGGTATCTGCCTCTGAGCCAGTCTCGGGCATGGTGATGGAAGTGTATCAGAGAAGCGCCTTGAGACAGTGTGAACATGGCCAAGTCAAAGTTTCGCCCTCGGTGATGTCATTTCGGAGTGGCAGCTGGGTTTGAAATGTTTACACGCCTGCCGAGGCTGCCGTGATCGGCCATCATGAGTACCGCGACCGTCAATGATCTCGTCGCGGGCAGCTTTGGAGGCGCCGCACAGGTCCTCGTCGGTCAACCTCTCGACACTGTCACGACACGTGCACAGATCGCGCCCAGTCCGTCGACCTATCTCTCTCTACCGTTGTTTCCTCACGTCGTGTAACGGAAGGAATGTTTGTGAGTCGGACCCTTCTCGTGTGTTTTGTTCGAGAACGTGACTTTCGGACGCACTATACAAAAATGGCCTTTGCTCGAATCTTTGTAACGGGATAAGCACTTATCTCAACTGTAGGCCAGCCCGCTTCTCGGTGTCGCTGGAGTAAACTCGCTCCTCTTTGCCGCATGTGCAGCGTCCAAACGAATCGTCTCACCCTATCCAGATCTGAGTATCCAACAAATTAATCTTGCTGGTGCTATGGCTGGTGCCATCAATTCCATTATCGCTAGCCCAGGTGGATTCACTAGTTATGCTTGTCTGATTTCGTCATGCTCAAATACACAGTCGAGATGTTCAAGGTGAGGATGCAAGGTCAGTATGGTTCTGCGAACGATAAACGACTCCGGCATATCGTAAGGGACATGTGGAAAGAATGGGGTTTTACCCAAGGGATCATGAGAGGGTACTGGGTCAGTTTCTTCTTTACTTGTTACTTTACGTATAGCATCGTGTCAAGGCTGTCGGTTATATCTGACTAACTCGGGCGTTCACTAGGTCACTGTTTCTCGAGAAATCCCTGCATACGCTGGGTAAGTGAAACACATGCTGTCTGTAGTCCTTTTCGAGACGAAGTGGCCGACGATGCCAGGTTCTACGGAGGTGAGTATCATTTTTCTGTTACCTCTCACACGAGAAATTCTCAACCCAAACGTTCACGGACTCCCACCCGTGTCTACGTGCTCTGTATAGCGTTTGAATTCTCGAAACAAAAGTTTCAAAGTATATACGGCCAACAGATACCAGTATAGGCGCTTCTTGCGAGCGGATCGACCGGAGGGGTAAATAATCACCCTGTAATTATTTCCTCTTGCTAATTTGCATCTATCTCAACACAGATTGCGTACTGGCTTTCAAGTTATCCTTTGGGTACGCTCTCCTTTGTCGGTCATCAGTCCATTTTTCTTTCGCCCCACATTTACGCTATGTACATACATAGACGTGATCAAATCACGTATCCAGCTTCGTGATGCACCACCGAGGTCGCGCCCATGGATATACATCAACGAAGAGCTCAGGGAAATCATCTCTGAGGGCGGAGTGAGTCCCATAAGACACTCCTTGGACATGATGCTAAATGGATGATCGCGTCTTTTAGCAAAGGACTGTTCAGGGGATTGAGTCCGTCGCGTGAGTCCTCACCTTTCTTGTCTTTCGTGACGCCAACGCCACGTCCTGCCATTACAGTACTCGGAAGGTGAGCTATAAGCACGGTAGTGTGATCGCGTATCACGTTGTTCTGTACAGTATACCAGCTGCTGGAAGTACGTTTGCGGCGTACGAGCTGACGCGGGGTGAGTCATATTTGCCTCGGGCGTTTGCAAGAATAGACACTGACGCGCTTTTCAGAGTTTTTGAGGGAATCAACTGGTGCGTAGATGGTGGAGGATAACGGTCCAAAAGTGCTACGAGAAGATGCAGCGCGCGACTTTTGTTCTCAAGTCTGGCAACCTTGACGTCTTACACAGACCTGCCGGCCGGCGATAAATTCAAACCATGTACAATTATCGAGCCAATGCCCGATACCCTATATCTATATACACGACGACGCGTTCGTTTCTAGTGAGGCAGTACACAATCCTGGCCTCGGTATATTCATCAAGTCTTCCATGTCTCGATTGCGTGTATATGCAAGCAAGTATATAGACTCTCACTGTCGCGTCAGAGTGGCTCCATTAACCTTCAGACGAGCCTGGAAGAGGTGTCCAGCCTGGATTTGAGCAAGTCTATCAACTTCGTACGTCCGTGTAGCCATTCATGTGAATCGATCTGTTTATTAGATTTAGATTTCCGTAGCCTTTACAAAGAACGATAAGTTGAAGGTGTATGATCTTCTTCGCCGATTTGGAGATCTGCTTCATGATGTTTACTTAGGAAAACTCCAACGTTGCGTCACATTCACGAGTCGCACTGATTTGTCTATTTCCGTATCCAACCACGGCGAAGGCAGAAAGTTTAGTAGTACAAATGGTATGTGCTGCCTTCCCCGAAATGTCGATCATTAACGGTGGTGCCGGACATGTACGTTGTTCTTCTACTCGACGTCCAAGATGATCAGTGTACCCTTGAAATTATACGAATGGCTGATTTCGAATTAAATAAAAAAACTATTGGATATATCACGCCAGATACATCGACGTTGTGAAGACTGTAAATGCCCGGTCGATTGCGATGCCGACAGGGCGCACGCTTTCCATATGTCTGTTTCAAGTCCATCAACTTCGCAGGTGGCGCGAGGCCGCTGGTATTTTTAAACAGCACTCCACGCTCTTGGCGTGCCCTCTGCCCTTGTACTCTTGCGCTGCTATTACCACGTTCCCCAGCACTCTTCTCATCCGCCGCACGCTTTCTCGTTGGTCTAGTAAGCCCATATGGATTCAGAAAGTAAGTGTTCGTCGCTTTTTTTCGTCGGGATGGAGAGCAGTGGAATGATGTGTCTGTCAGTTGACCAGTTGCTTTCTCGGGCGGAATCCCTTCGCGACCAGTTTCACCAGGAGGGCGGGCGCGATTTCATTGACGAGGCGATCGCCCTTGCTCGTCAAGCTCTGGAACTTTGCTCACCTGACCACCTTCTGCGAGCTCGCTCTCTGACATCGCTTTCAATTTATCTCTCGGATCGGTATGAACAGTTCGGTGATATGAGGGACATTGAAGAGCGGATTCTTCTCGGTCGGGCTGCCCTGCAGCTTCGTCCAACGGGGCACCCTGATCGCTATATATCTTTGACCAATCTTGCGAAAGGTCTTTCCACTCGGTATGGCCAACTTGGGGCAACAGATGATCTGGATGAAGCTATTTTCCTTCAGCGAGAGTCACTAGCGCTTTGTCCGCCGGGGTACCAGTACTGGTCAATATCGTTGATTAATCTTGGCGATAGTCTCATAATGCGGTATCAGAAGCTTGGTGCCATGGAGGACTTGAATGCAAGTATTTCCTTCTCCCGGGACCCGCTAGCCATTTGTCCACGAGGGCACCCTCACCATGCATACTCGTTGAGTAACCTAGCAAATGGTCTGGGATACCGATATGAGAAGCTTGGTGGGATGAATGATTTAGATCAGGCGATTGAGTTGAACCGCGAAGCACTCGATCATCGTCCACGAGGGCACAATCTCCGCTCATTATCGCTGAATAACCTAGCATTTGGTCTGACAAACCGGTACCTGAAGCTTGGGAACATGGATGACCTGGACGAGGTGATTGTGTTGGAACGAGAAGCACTCGATCTTTGTCCACTAGGGCACCATCTCCGCTCAGGTTCGTTGAATAACCTTTCGATTGTTCTCCACACGCGGTACCGGAAGCTTGGAAAACCAGACGATCTCAACGAGGCGATCGAGTTCAATGAGGAAGCAGTCGAGCTCTATCCACTAGGCCATCCCTTTCGATCGGGGTCCTTGCAAAATCTTGCAAACAAACTTCGCACTCGTTTCACACGCTCACAACAGTCCTGCGACGAGAAGGCTTTGTTCGAGGTGTACACCAAGCTTGCAGATATCTCCCACACAGTGTCGTCTGCTGATCTGTCCGCGGTTGAAGATTGGATAAGTGCAGCCGAGAATTTAGAACATCCCACGACCGTCCTCGCATACGAAACTTACTTTCGACTCCTCATCCATCATCTGGCTGCTTTGCCATCTCTATCTCGTCATCTAAACATTGTCAAAGAACTTTCCTCGTCGCTCGCACAAGACGCCTTCTCCGCTGCTCTTCGGAATCAGTCTCTTGTGAAAGCTGTCGAGCTTTTGGAACGGGGCCGGGGTGTATTTCTGAGCCAGCTAGGTCGACTTCGTTCTCCTGTCGACGAAGTTATAGAATCCGGACCGGACGGAAAGGCCATTGGAGACAGGTTTTTAAAGTTGACATCAGACATCCGCGAAACTTTGCAATCATCCAGCGCAAATCAGCATGACCACGTCTGCCACTTGAATGTGGAACTACAGAGGGTTGCATCGGACATTCGTAGATTACCCGGTTTCTCATATTTCCTTCTACCACCACTCTTCCCGCACCTCCGGAAAGCTGCCATTCATGGACCTGTTGTGATTGTGAATTCGAGCAAGTACGGGTGCGACGCACTCGTCGTCTTCTTCGATCGGGATCCGATCCACGTCCCGTTGGATATATCACGGGATGAAGTCCGTGCGATGACTTCGGATCTGCATAGGTTGACGAAGCAGACAAAAATCACGGACATGGGGAAGTATTTCGCAGCTATTATGCGAGATCTGTGGAAGAAGGTCGTTTCCTCGATCGTCGATGTCCTCAGGACGAACCACCCTTTGCAGTCGCGAATCTGGTGGTGCCCCACCTCTGAATTTTCTCTCATTCCTTTGCACGCTGCAGGCATGTATCGGAATGGTGAACCCAGGTTCTCTGATTTCTACGTCTCATCGTACACATCCTCGCTCGCGGCGCTCATTCATGCTAGAGAGTGTCCGCCATCGGACTCTCTGGCTGAAGCGAAATGTTTCGTTGGGATCGGACAAGCGAAAGCGGCGGGGGAGAGCGAGCTCCATTCGATAGCCGAAGAGCTTACAGCGATTGGAAAGCGAGTCGACGCTCGTGCCGTGTTCACGCGTATGGAGGGGTCGGCGTCGACCATCTCCGAGGTGTTGGAAGCACTCGAGCAGACCGAATGGGTTCACCTCGCATGCCACGGCCTACCGAACAAAAAGGAACCTTTCGAATCTGCCTTTGGTCTTTACGACGGAAAGCTGACAGTGGAACGTCTCCTTCAATGCGACTTGAAGAAGGCAGAGTTTGCATATCTGTCGGCTTGTCATACGACGGTTGGAGACGAAGACTGTTTGGATGAGATGATCCATCTGGCGTCGGCAATGCAGTTTGCAGGGTTCCGTTCGGTTATTGGGACGATGTGGGCTGTGGACGACGGACAGACTGTGAAGATCACGTCGAAATTTTATGAGAAGATGATTGACGAGTCGGGTCGTCTGGACCATGCCCGTGCGGCGTACGCGCTCCACCACACGATGAGGGAGTTGCAGGGTCTGTCGTTTGATCAACGAATTTTGTATGTGCATTTCGGAGCCTAGTTCTACTTTGTTCTTTCTTTCTTTCCATCGCTATTTGTCGTGCTATTCCTCTCTGCAGCTTCTTCGCGCTTTTTCACTTTGTGTGCTCTCTTTTGCATGTTATCTATATAGTTTTGCTTATAGTACGTGTCGCATGTCTTTGCTGTCGCTCACGAATGATACATATATTGTTTTCGGTTGTCAATGTATGTTCGCCAATTGTTCTCCCCCCAATGCTGACCGAATAACGACATGGAAGTCGAGGACTGGTCCTGTGTTCCGGAGCCACGTTTTCCAAACAATGAGGTCACCACCCGTGTTCGGATATGTACCCCTCCGTTTCTGCGGCGAGTTGGCGTCACGGTCGTCGCGGTTAACTTGTGATCTCGTTGCCACCGACTGCCTCTCGCGGCCTACCCAGATAGTGACGTTCCCGAAGCCACACAGTGGCTTTCTCCCGATGTTCCCATGTATCTGTATTATTACTTTTTAAACACTCTCGGGGGGAATTATTACAAACCATACCCTCGCCCATTTTGATCCGAGCTACTGCGATCCGGTGGCGCGCATTTATGTTCAACCTGCTCGATGGACGGTGGGCCCATGGCTGGCGGTGGGATACGCCTGGAGTGGTGCAGGGGTCTTGATGGAGTTGCCGGTAGCTTCGTCGTAGGTCCGGTTATCCGTAGTTGGTCCTCAGCTCTTAGCCGCGTAGCAGGGTCGCCTCTGCCTAGCCCTCTCCAACGGGATCGGCCCCTTCTCCAGGCAAGCGATACTCCCTGCCGTCTTCGCATACGCATACACCCCAGAACATCTGAGTTGCTCTGCCTTGAAGCCATCGATACCCTTTTCGAATCATATATATTGCCCGCTCGTGTTCGTTCACGGTATTGTATTGTATAGATTTGTGAGGACAAGCAATTTGATGAAGCCAAACCTCAGCTGCTCATTTTGCTCAGAAATGGATGGGTAAGGGCACGACCAAGAGGATTCGAAACTTGATTATATTCTAGGGTGTCCAGAAAAGGGGATGTACGAGGAGCGAGGAGCGAGGTTACCAAGTACGTCAAGAATCGGACGGAGTTCTGTAAGCACAGTGATGTTGTGTGGGAAACGCTTGAGGATTGCCAAGAGAGAATGACCTGCCTTTGCGAACAAATGCTAGTGGCTAATGGATGCCCAAAAGAAAGTGAGGTCGTCTCACCGATCCGAGGTCGCGTATCTCCCTAGCAAGAGTCGCTCGATCCCACAGGGAATCGACATTCTAGGGTCGAGGCCATGCAGTTTTGCGTGACAATATAACACCTGTTGATTGAATCGCATTTTCCTGGAAAGATTTTCATCAACAAAAGTCGATTCCGTAGGGCTCGAACATAATACCTAGATCATCGCTCCAAGCGCTCCCACTCCTCCGAATCCCATCCAAGACGAGCCGCCATAATGCATAGTTGGAGAGCCTTTCGTGCTTCTTTCTTGTCTTCATAACACTGTGCAAGGACGGTCCAAGCAGGGATAGGGCGGGCTTCGATACGAATGACCTCTTGTATGACTCGAATGGCTTCAGTAAGGTTGTTGTCGATATAAACCTGGTTGACTTCTCCTATAAAAACGCAAACCTGATGAGAGAGCACGGACCCAAATTTCCATTCCTGCTGTATGGTCGTCTATAAGGGAAAGTGTGTTCATGAGAGACCAACTGACCTTCTTCCTTTTCCTTTTACCGATACCAGAGGCCTCGCACAAATCATCACGAAAGATGGATTGCAGGTCTTCGAGACGAACGTCCCACTCCCGCTGCAACACTCCGTTACTGGAGATATCGCCTGCTGTCCGAATGTCTTCAGTGAGGCGCCTGTGGCAAATAATGAATTCTATGAGCTACTGTCTGGCAGCTGTTCATCACAGCATACCAGCAACTCGGAGCAAGAACAGCTCACAAAAGTCGTACTCGTGGGGCATATGTAATTGGTGCTTGAACGTGAGAGCTAAGCCACTGGTCTCGTACAACCTCGAAAATTCTCCAATTCGCCAATATCGTCAGTTCTAGGCTCGATGCCTCTGCGAACGGAGAAAGTTCCGACTCGCATGATCCCGCCAATGTCCAGCTTCGACCGCTCTTTTACGTTCTCGCACCCACGACGACGCCCAACATATCGCATATTACCTTCGACGAAAACAGTCTCGTTCTGACTACCATCTTATGCTCCTCCCGGCACTTCTCCTTTGCATAACCGCGTTGACACTCAAGAATGCCCGGGCGTTTGTCACATCCTTCCTCACCCGTTGTCTTCGCGCCAACACGGAGCACATCACCCAAACTAATCTCTCTTGTCCCGGCTGTCGACGTGGCGCGTTTGTTCCCCCGATACAAGCACTCGTTGAAACGATTGTCATTACTCGACTTTGAGGGCACCATGTGGATACGCGACGTGTCCCTCGCCGGGCTACTTGAAGAACGTGTTACCACGTTACTCTATCGTTTCACCGAGGACCAAAGGATTGAGGTCTGGCTGTTGAGTACTCGATAAGATCGCTGCGGCTGTTCCAGGAGTGGGTATCGTTGCTGAAAATGGGTGCGTTATCAGGATGAGGGAAACGAAGAAGACGGCCGCGACGTGTATTGATATGGTGGCCAATCTGAACTTTACTTGGAAGGGGCCGTATTTGGAGATACTCAACTACGTACGTGTGACATACTCTGACTGCTTTTATTGGGCTGACTCGTATTCCAGTTTATGGAACGTACACCTGGTTCCTTTGTCGAGGAACGCGAGCCATCAACCGTGTGGCGTTTCTGGACTGGCGCTGCAGATGATTGCCCTGGTCTTTAATGGGCGCGTCGTCAAGCAGCCGAGGCGCAAAATCATATTTTTGACAGTCTCGGCGAGTGATATGGCCTGCGTGTCATCCCTGGCGTTAACTCGTATCTTGTGCTGCCCAATTATATCTCCCTGTCTACGGCAGTGGGTGCGATCTTCCATCCAGGTGGTCCGGTGCAGTTATGTACCTCGGAGCGGTCTCGCGGAAACGATGTCAGGTTCGACCTTTGTGTTTCTATCAGGAATGCTCAATGGTGTTGGCAAATGGGGTGGGGGAGAGGTCGTCGTACGTGGTCACGACGAAGCGGTTGCAGTGTTTGCGCTAAGTGGGGACGAGAAACTGTTGAGGCGCCTGAACGAGCTCGATCATGCGGAGACGATTTCTACGAGCCGAAAGGGTACGGACGTGAAGTGGAAGCTGGATCCCAAGGACGTGGTTGACGTGTTGAGTGAGTTTGCGGGTGTATGGTTCGGTGGGCGAGTTCCTTGCACCAAACGAGATTTTTTTGCGATGCGGACTGTTCTTTTTATCTGGTGTGTTGCGACGATTGTTTAGACAAGTATAGAGTGTGTCATTTGATGCCCGGTCGAAGCGGCGATGCTGGCAGGGCGCACGCTTTTCATGTCTGTTTGTCCATCAACTTCGCAGGTGGCAGTGACGAGGTCTCTCGTATCTTAAACAGGACTCCACGCTCTTGGCGTTCCCTCTGCCCTTGCACTCTGGCGCTGCTATTACTACGTCCCCCAGCACTCTTCTCATCCGCCGTACGCTTTATCGTTGGTTAGGTGTGCTCATATGGATTCAGAAAGTAAGGTGACTACTAGTCGGGGTTTCAGCCAGTGTGGAGAACATTGGAATGATGTGTTTGTCAGTTTACCGGTTGCTTTCTCGGGCGGAATCCATTTGCGACCAGTTTAACCAGGAGGGCAGGCGCCATGTGATTGACAAGGCGATCGCCCTTGCTCGTAAAGCTCTGGAACTTTGCTCACTCGACCACCCCCTGCGAGCTTGCCATCAGCAAAAGTGCCCAAATCTGACAAGGACTTATAAGGTCAGAAAAGGCTTACAAGGTGTCGGGGGCCTTTTGAGGAAATACTCTTCTGTGCAAGCCTCGTAAGGGTCGGCTGGTCGGAAAAAGGTATTAAAGGCATCCTAGCTATTCAAGGCCTTTTAAGGTGACACAAGGCTCATCCGTTTGTGGAAAATAATAATGACTCCCATATCAGTAAATCATCATTTTATGTACTTTAAGTATACACACATTTCGAAGTAGATAAGCAGCCAAGTGTTCAACTACCAACATCATTGCAAGCGTACCAAGTGTGTTTAAGTAGTACCAGTAAATAGCTATTACATTCACTTGCTTTGAAACATTAGTTTAAACATTGACACAGTGGTGAATTGAACTCGCAACCACCAGCTGCTATCAAAATGGCAATAATATGGCAAATACCTGTTACACTACAAGACCACATATTACTGGTATCATATCATATTATTTCTATTGTACGTTAAAAATTCCTAACCACCACTCAGTGAAACCAAATACCGCCACTATGTCAAGACCTGCCAGGCTATCAGCAAATCTTCACATTACAAACATGCTTGAAACATGTTCAATACTTGCTTAGAACAAACTTATCACTAAGTAGACAGTGTCAAGTCTTTCCAGTAGATCCCTCTTCTTAAAATTTATTTAAATGCACTTCAAACATACTTATTTTTATTAAGCATCTAAGTGTTGAAATTAAAGTCCTAACTTATTAGGCTTTGATATGACACAAAGTCTACTACACTTGTAGTAAGATGTGGTAAGGTCATGGTATTCATTTATATCCGTAACCATGTGTCTACAAGGGTCCTTGACATGTGTTACACACGGTCTAGCCCTTTGTATTGAGTTCACTTCCCTTATTACTCACAAATTACACCATAGTGACCTATTACAGAAGTTTCACCTTCTTATGGTAGTTTGGCTCATTTGTTTGGTCTTATATGCACTGGGCTGCAAGAGGTGTGAGTTTATGTGTCCACTAAATCACGTTTTGGCCACATGTCATCTTTCTAAGCATTTCTCACTCCACATCACTTATTCCATGGGTTTCTTGATGTTTTCATGAGATATCCATACATAGAGAGCTCCACAGCATGTACAAACACTTGTGTAGCTATATAAACCCTGGGGATGGACCCAGGAGAGTAACAAGATGCTTACTCTTGTCCCCCATCTTCAAGCTCAGGAATATCTCTCTTCCCTCGCTCTACTATCTCTCTGTTAGCAAACTGCTCTACTGCTTGGTGAGTCTCCCACCTAAGCCCTATTCCCTCTTGCCCCTGTGCCATTGGGATACCCTGCATTCCCAATACTAAGTACTCAAGTGTACAAGTGTTACACTATTGTACAATGTAATTTATCCCATTTATCTATCAAATGTGCTGTCATCACCTTCTTCCCTCTTGTCATCGTCATCCTGCCATCTCTGGTGTTGGTGTTGGTGATGTGGTACCATTGTCGTTTGGTAAAACATGTCACTATTGACGTCCGAAGATATGCCGTTGGCGAGCATTTTGGCTTTGGTAGGCTTGAGCTCTCGCTATCCTTTGGAGGTTGTTTGATTGATCAAGTTGCAAAGTTCGAGGGAAGCAGGGGTCACAGCAGAACCGAGCACAGCAGACGAGCTGCCCAGTGCCATTTGATTTATCGTCACACCATTGATAGTAGAGTGAGTGTTGGAAGAATGCATTCCAGGACAGAGAAATTGAAGACCATGGGGCATGTCAAGAATGACATGAAAGTGTCTGGTGAAAAGAGGAACCAGCACAGTCAGTTGTTGTCCAGGATCAATCTGTCAGCACTGTCAGTGGACACCGGATCTAATAGTTGATGAGACCACCATGTAGATGGGATGCTGCTGTCGCATTGTCATTGTCATCCTGCCATTGCTAGTGTTGGCGACATGGCCATTGTTGTGTCAGTGTCTTGCCATCGCTGGCATTGATAGGGCCATCGCTGCCATCACATAGTTGTCATCATTCTGCCATCACTGCTATTGACAACATGGCGCCATCATTATTACTGCTGATGATGTGATTGCAATGCAAAGGTGGTATCAGAACGAGCCAGGAAACACACATGTGTGATGCACCATTGTACTTGTTCTTGTTCTCGCCAAAGATGATCATGGGTGGTGTCGTCTTTTGCAAACATTCAAGGAGGTTGATCATTTTGGCTTCTCATTTGACATATTCGATGACCTGCATTCAAATTGGTAGTCCCTGCACGACTGACATTGAGTACAGGCTGTGTGGCAGAAAAAAGGGCAGTTAGACAGTGCAGAACAAGTGACAACAGGCAGAGAGTACCTTGAAGAAGCTTGGTAGGCAATGTTTGATATGGTGGCATTTTCTTTCTCAACAGGGTAGACTCTATGTTACGCTCAGGCGTGAACCCGAGGGACGAGGGGGCGAGGGGACGTTAACGTCGCTATTCAGCTGACGTGGCAGGGTTTGATAGACGGGCGATCTGCTATCCTCAGCCTCAACGGTATGTCGTGAGCTGTTGACCTGGTCAACGTATGTTGTGACACAGGGACGAAGGAGTCGCTCTGGAGGGGCGACGACGAGGGACGAAGGGACTGCCTTCTTGACGATAAGGCAGGGACTGGGAGGGGCCCGAGAGGAGTCGATGATCAAGGTAGATTCGGGTAGGTCTAACTTGGGGATACATCGAGGGTATCATAGGGTTTATATACGCGAGTCAAGAGAGAATGAAGCGGAGCATAAAAGAGATGACTCGACTATAGAATGCGATGGAATCGCGAAGAAGGGAACGAGTCAGAGATAGCGGTAGAAATACAGCTGCGGGTACTGCGGATGAGTCACGCTAAATATGTAAACGACGATAAGAAAAAGGAGGAACAATAAAGTGACCCAGGCGGGACTCGAACAGCGAGGGTAGTGTCTGTAGAGGAGCTAAGGTAAGGGTAAGGAGAGAAAGAGTAAGGTAATGCGCGAATCGTAACACTCTACATGCTTGGATCACTGGCTCAGACTTGAGAAAGCTTTTGAATGGCATGAGCGAGGATAGGTAGTGGCGCTTTGTAAGTGGCAAGGCTGGGTACCATGAGATAGGTAAAGGTGAAGAAAGTGGTGTTGATTCTGAAACACTCTCAAGTAGTAATAAAGAGGATAATAGAAATAGACCGCTTGGGCCTTCTTATGAGGAGATACTTGGGTAAGAGGAAAACTCCAAGTTATCAAAGCTGGGGAGCCAGCCTTGACGACCC